>JAIPRL010000204.1:127172-179738 GCA_025469235.1 Pemphigus obesinymphae
TTAGAATAAGATATAATTGAGGTAACAATATCATTTTTAGCTCCTTACCATAATTTGTTAAATACTTATGAATAAAAATATAAAAAAAAATTAAGAAAAATTATCAAAGTCACCCCATTTTACGGTACACTGATTTTCCTCGCTCGTAGATCTCATTCTTTTGCTCTCTCGACCTCTCTCTCTACGCACAGTCCATACTGTCATAGATGGATGGGCCTAGTGAGTAGTGATGGGCAAATTCGGTCTTGGTCTTGCAGTCTTGGCCTTGGTCTTGCAAAAATGCAAGACCAAGACCAAGATTTTACTATTTCATAGCAAGACTGAAATAAAAATGTATGCAAGACCAAGACCGAGACCAAGTATTATAATGCAAGACCAAGACCGAGACCAAGTATTATAATGCAAGACCAAGACCAAGACCAAGATTTGACTGCAAGACTCTTTCAAGTCTTGCTTTTAAATAAAATAAAAATTAATGAATTAAATACGTTATTTATTAAATTTTTTTTCTTGGTATACATTATTTATAATTCCACACCAAATCTACAGATTTCTCGTAATGCAATCATCAATATCCTATTGTAATATTTTTGGAATTGATTATCGTTTACCGAATATATGGGTAAACAGATATTCTACTATTTCTTGAAAGTTCGGTGTTATCGAAAACAGTCAACTACACTATCTAATTATTTTTTGTGAACGGAGGGGGGGAATTACCCCCATTGCTCCCTGTATCCTTGTGTACGTATAAATAAATTATTTATACTTATTTATAACTTTGGTAGAAAAAAAAATCAAGGCTGCAAGAATTTTGCCAGACCAAGACTGAGTTACCAAGACCAAGACCAAGACCAAGACCGCCATGGTCTTGGTCTTGGTGTTTTGCTTTGTGCATCACTAACGAAAAATGTGTAAAATCGAAATCGTCGGTATATCGACACGGGGTACGGGGATTTATTTTCCGTATTGATTTGGTGGAATCGACGAGCGAGATAACGCGTTTTGTCGTTTTGGCCTTCCCGCCAATAAGTCTACAACGATGATAACATGTAATATATGTATAGCCCCGACAGTCTGGACACCGTAACAATAATATATTTATCGTACGATATTTTGAATAACGTAAAACGGCGGACGTGTCATAATGATAATGATTATTGTAGGGGGGAAAAAAAAACCAAAAACCACGCACGCGTCTCGACCGTATAAATAATTATATTCTCTCGCGCGTTGTCCGTTCTACGTGATTATATAATAATAATAATTAATATCGGACACGCGTTCGAAACTTAAAACTGTTGAAAATCTCGTGTGCTATACATCATATTATGCCCGTAATATACGAGTATGGCTATGCGATATATTATAATATATTATATCGAATAGAGTCAAACCGACGGCGTTTAAACTTTGCTAGACAAGTTATCGAATTATTTGAAACTCAATTGTATAATATATATATATATATACCGTACGCGCGTGTATGTAATATATTGGAAACATTTATCGTGTCTGTGCGATTGTGAAGTACCACTTGCCATAATGTTATACGATATTGGGTGCGACCCGGCAGAGACGGTATTTCAATCGGTTTTATGCGCTCGACGATGATAACCGTTTGCTCTTGCGGTGTGCGTCGCGCAGTGCATACGAGGACGGAGAAAAAGAGAATTTTCGCGACGAAAACGTACACATATTATTATCGTATTATTGCGAGACGACGTCAGCAAAAAAACACCCCCCGTCTTAAGAGCACGACGTCGTGTACGCACCCGATTTTTAAAGGGGTTTTAGTTTTATGACCATTTTCATGAACTTTTAAGAAAAGCGAAAATCCAACGATTTGAATATATATATATATATTTAAGTAATTCAAAAATAGTCTTGTGTGAATACCATTTTTTTTTTTTTTATTGCCGTGTAAGTGCGATTATTATTGTGGTGTGTGTATATAGTCACGTTCACGTTCTATATAACTACATAAATTTTCTCCGTGTAATCGCAGCAGAGTCAAAATGTATCTATACAAATATAGCGTGGAGTTTTTTTTTCGATACGTTATTTTGAAAGCCTAAAATCCATGATTGAAAATCGTGAAATTTTAAAATTAAAAAAAAAAAAAAATTCAACTAAAAAAATTCGCGGGCACAAGTAAATGTTCTCATATTTCATGTTTTGCATGAATGTTGATTCCGATTATTAAGAGAGAAGCTATAGTTATTATAGAGCGTGAACGTATATATCCTCTTATATTTATTTAACCATAAAAAAAAAAAAAAAAATTGTGAAGAAAAATGTCGCCGACTTTTTTCTGTGCCGACTATAGGTACTACTATATACTTATGGTTTTCCGACTAAATGCCGACGAAAATACTTTCTTGAAAAAAAAAAAAAAGGTCATCAACTTTTTTCTGTGCCGATGAATTATTTCCTGAGGTGAAGAGTGGTCGTCACGACACCCTAAACATCCTTTCCCGCCGGCCGGCCTTGTGTCCATTCGAAAACATCAGTTATAAATAGCGCTCTATATATACCTACAACAATCGAGAAAAAAGAAACCAGAGTAAAAAATTCCGAAATAATAAGAAAAAACGAACGAAAATTTAATCAATACACAGGCCAAAAATTACGAATTAAAAAGGTATACTTATATATAATATACTACGTTTTGTATATAAGTATTTGCAGGCGTGTACAGGACCTAAGATATATTATTATTGACGACAAATGATGTTATACCAATTTTCAAATCAAATTAATAAAAAAAAAAAAAACATAATTCGACCTAACTTCGGGACTGTTGATCGTCGTCTCGACTCCCAACAACAACCCGATAAATGTACATCGCTCAAAAATAGATACGATTGACTTGAATTATTGATTTGGCAAAGTCGATTGTTTTTTTTTTTATTATTATTATTATTTTCTATCCTTCTATATCTGTACTGCCATGGGTGGGTATGGATGGACCGATAAAAAAAAGTTTTGAACTCGGCGACTTTACACTACCTTAGTCTTTTAACTCGATAAAATAATAAAACAATACCACATAATACTCGTATTATATATTCGGTGTTATTTAAAAACGTATTGTTTGTCCGTTATTGTCGTCTTACGCGAGGCTATTATTACGGTTTTAACCGTTTAAAGTACACACACGTATAAGTGCCTGTATTATATTATGCGATTTTAATATTTTTAAGAAAAACGGCGACGTCGTTTCTCGTATAAAATCGTAGAAGTAAAAAATAGGAATATTAACGGTTCGGTTGACTTGTCTTTTAGATTCCGGTGTTACTATTGTGTCGCGCCCGTTTCATTTAAACAAACCTATACCGAATGGACCGTGATTTGAAGTACGCACGCGCACATTACTACGTAGAATTACCGATGATATTCTGTAGCCTGTGACGTTACTGCGGTGTACAATTTGTTGTTTTTTTTTTTTTTTTTTTTCATTTAAGGTTTTAGGAGTTTTTCAGGTTTTTTTTAATGTTTACCAATATATACTATGTATATATATATATATATATATATATATATATAATATATATATAGCCGTAATTATTATAGAGACAATGACGACGAGTTCACCGGACTCGTTTCGCGCTAAACGGATTTCATCGCGTCACGTACATACGAATTCACATTCAATTTTACAGATGATAATATAACAATAATAGAGTAATGGATTTACTCACGGATGGTATATCCGATTGATAAATAATTATTATTATTATTATTATTATCATTATCTTATTGTCGTTATCGTTATCGTTATTATAAATGTCCCGGGGATTTAACTCGCTCGGGACTTGCATCGCAGCTATATAGCGTTCCAATTTAGGGTTGAATTTATTTAGATTTGTAACACCGTTTAACAGCGTCGTACATTCACACAGTCGTACGTATGCTTACATATAAATATATTTTGTTCACTGCTTATATCGTTTGTTGGTATAATGATTTTTTATATTGCCTCGCATACAGACATTGTACGATAATTATACAAATTGTCTCCCGAAATTTTATCGTAACTAAAAAGCGTCACTATTGTAGGTACGCTTCCGTGCAATTATTTACAGGTGTGATACGGTAATTGATACGTACAATTTTTATTTATTTTTTTTTCCAAAAAAAAGACTCTGAATTAGTTAGAGCCGGTTGGGTAACTATTTAGTGCGATAATACAGTTGGTCATAATAATCGATAATGAAAACGTTTGAAAGACTACTACATCCTCTCGTGTCTGTTCCTTCTGTTGCGAAAATCAATGTTTTCCACAGACTTTTCTATATTACTCCTGCAGTAAAAATATATCTTTTAGATTTTTGCATTTGTGAGACATGGGTTTCGTGCGACAAGGATCATTAGAAACGCGCTTTTCCAGACTTTCGTATAGGTTTAATTCTATATAGTCTATATTATACCGATAATTATTGTTATAATTTAAAAACGTATATTATCACCTATCCGTAATCCATATCATATATTATAGGATTATTATATTATCTATATTTGTTGACGGTTTACAGACATTTTCTTGAAATATCTTGAAAGGTCGAGTTGATAATATCTAATACAGTGCGTAATGGCTGCCGAAATCTTTGAACTTTTTTTTTTCAAAGATTCCCTCCGGATCGGACCCCCGAAAACCCTCGGTTGACCCTACACGCACGCACCGTCATCAACATCATCCACACTCAACCAGTTTAACGCTGCCGTATGTATGGCCGCTAATTGGCGTGCGTCGTGTCGACAGAGAGACGAAATTATACGTGAATAACGAGCTCCCCCCCTTCCCCAAACGTGGGAACTCGTCGTGTTTTTTAATCGTCCGACAATAAATTACTATAATGTAACACTAATAACTCGGTCCGATTATATAAAAAAAAAAAACCGGTCCCGGAGAAGATAGTTATGTTATTCCACCGCCGCGCGTTTTGACAGCATCGCCGCTGCAACGGAGTGTGCGCCAATCCTTCTCGTTTAAAGCGTCGGCACGATGTCACACGCGTCTTCGCGTGCCTATATACATATAAATTATTATCGTTTAAGAAACTCGATAACGCCCGTATATTCTGGACGATTCGATACGTCGTTTTTTTTTCTTTTTTTTTCTTTCGAAATCGACGTTTTTTTCCTTATCACTCCGTGTAAAAGGTATGTCGTTAGCATTTTCAAAGGCGCCGGTGTGTTTTAAGCTAAAACCGGTATCGAATGTTACGTCCATATTATGTCAACGAATGAAAACGAAAAGGTTCTCGCGCCTAGAAATAGACGCGTCTCCCGAACGAGTTCAATATATATACATAAAAAAATATTAATACTAGCCGTGTTTAATTACATTACCTATAGGTACACGGATATGATATTATCAACAATTTCAATTAATTTTTATACGACGAAAGCATGACGCTCGTGTATTATAAATTTATTTTAAAAAATTGCTTAAAAAATTCCGACTTTATTGAACTTACCGACGCTTAATTTATTATTATTATTTTTTTTTTATTGACGTAAAGCTTTATAATAACAACTATTGTTATGTCTTTAAATATTGACATTGCCGATTCACATATAATAATGTATTATAAAAGTGCCAAACCGTTTGGCCTTATTTCGCTATATTGTGTGGTAAAACCTATTGAAAATTATTCGAAATTTAATCCACGAAATCAAACATCAAATAATGTGAAACGAATACGATTCGAATATGTATAAAAAAAAAAAAAAAAAAGTCAAATTATAATCTATATTGTATTAAACTCATGTCATATGATACGGAGTATTTTAAAAAAAAAATTCTGACTATACAAAAATAAGTTGAGGGGTATGAGATCACTATACGTTATCCCCCTCTCGTAAAGAAGCCTCTGCAATAGAACCCTTTCCATATTTTAATGTGGTATATATATGTATATATTATGTACTGCTACGTGGGTATTGATCTTTTTATATAATTTATAATAGTCAATGACTGTATCAGTCATATATATATTATATAGGAGTATCTCCTATACTAAATTCGCGGAGAGTTTAAGAGTGCGCAGAAACCAATTTTCGTTTTACTTCACCGCAACATCATCTATCGGCTACTCGCCACCCAAAATATCGCGTGCTGGCTGCACTGATCGGTAGATTATAGTATGTAATTTTGTCGCGGAGAGGGGATAGCCGCCCAAAGATAACGGAGCTATCTGAATTTTTGTCAGTAGGGTGCGCGAAACACTCCTATTCTCTCCGCGAACAGAGTATATACGCACAACGATCCGATATAATAAATATTAATAAATCGTTATTACCTATACCGATAACACTGCATAATAGAATACGGGACACAAATAGACGACAAACGTTATCACTTGGCCCACCGAAATTGTGTATAGTTTTGCCTATATTAATTAAAATTGCTAATAAATGGAATTGCGGAAAGAATAGTAATAAGTTTGTAACAATAATAAATAATACGTTTACAATGTTTTGTTTTAATTTCCTATAATATTAGAACAGCATAATATTGTGCTCCGTGCGACATTAGACTATAACATAATAATACAATGTCGGTGGACCAGTGATAACAGCTGATAACGCGTGTCGCCACCTTTTTCCAGTGAACGTCCCGCGTATGCTAGTGCAGGTACGGTACTGGCCTATATATTATGCCTATAATAACCGGGGAATAATCGGAAAATAATGCATATTGTGAACTACGCCTACTAAACGAATACAATATCGATCTGCGTGTTGCATTGCGTGCTCGGACATAATACTATTCAGTAGCCGAGCTCCTCAAAAGTCATGCACTTTGCCTGTACATCAGGGATTTGTAATAAAAAAATATTTCCGATAAGACCGTATTATATGTTAAAATGCGCGCGCGTATGATAATGTTAACAAAATGTGTTTGAAAAATCCATAACGTTCCGTTTTTCTTTTTTCTCTGATTCGCAGGGTATTACCAGCCGGCCGGACCGTTGATCACGCACCACCTGGTGCCACACCACGTGCACCACTTACACCATCCGTCGCACGTGAAACAGTCGCTGGCCCCGCCGCTGGTGCCCACGCCGCCGTCGTCGGCCGGCACGGCCGCACCGCCGCCCGCCGAGTCGTCCGACACCGAAGTGGTGCCGGTCAGGTCGACGTCAGTGCCCACACCGCCCGGCTACCGGTACGCGCCGCCGCAAGGCCCGTACCACCCGCCGCCGATACCGTCGTACTACCCGTCGCCGCCGGCGTCCGCCAGTCTCCAGTACCCGCCGCTGCCGCAGCAAGTGCCGGCCCACTATCTGCCGGAACCACCGAACCCGTGCTCGTACCCCGGCGGCCCGCACCACCAGCCCGGTTACTTCCACCACAGCCGGAGTTCGCCGTACCACCACATACCGTTCCACCACCGGCGGCCACCGGCAGCGCCGCCGTACGTACCGGCGGCCGGACCGCCGACGTACTACCACGAGTACTACGGTCCGCCGCCCGGACCGCCGCCCGCTCCTCCCGGGTCGCCCGGGCACCAGCAACAGATGTTGGTGGCCAGCAGGCCCGGCGACCGACCGGATCACCATCCGTCGCAGCCGCCGTTGCCGCCTCCGTCGCAGCATCAGCATCAGCATCAGCATCAGCATCAGCATCAGCAACAGCAGCAGCAGCACCACCACCAGCACCACCAGCCGCAGCAACAGTCCCTGCCGCCGCCGCCGCCGGACACGTACCCCGCTCCGCAGCCGCTCTACTATTCGCCGTACGGCGCGCCACCCGGACCATCGTGCTACTCGCCCGTGCCGCCGCGGACCTACGTCGACCCAACATACCATTCGTGCCCGTGCCCGATGCAAACGTGTCCCAATCCAAAAAACGTCCATACTGGCCCGCTTACTGGTGCAGTCAGTAAGGGGCCAAAACATCATTCGACAGTTGTTACGCTCCCGCCAGTCGCACTGGCCCTACCGCAAGAACCACCGCGGGCCCACGGCCCGCCCAGCCCGGCCAGGGGCAGCGCCGGTGTGCCCGGACCCCCGCGGTCCGCGTCCTCCGGCAGCCCGTCCAAACAAGTTCCTTGGTGCATGAGCCCGCTGAGCCCGGCCCGGGCGTCCGTGCAACACCTGGCGCCCCAGTCGCCGGCCATGTTGGCCGCCAAAAATCCCACCTCCGAGTGGAACACCACCGAAGAGAAATGCGATACCACCGGCCTGTTGGCCATCGGCAAAGTACTCAGCCAGTCCGTCATGGGCCTGGACGTCCAGTCGACCGACAGTCACGACATCGTGCCCAAAGTCGAACCCATCGATGACGAGCCACAGCAATCGTATTACACACTCAAGGTGGACATGGCCAGCGAAGACGGAGATTCCACGTCGGCGGGCGACGACGATCAGACCATTGATCTGTCGACCAAGCCGCGGACCCGCCCGGAAGTAACAATTGTTTGCTGCAACACACCCGTCACTAACAATAACACTATCAACAACAACAACAACAACAACAACAACAATAACAATAACAATATCAGTGACGGTGGAAAAATAGTTAAAGGATCGGCAAAGAGGAAGAAACCCAATCCCATGCAGATCGTGTTAGCGAAAAAGTTCAAGATCCAAGAAGAAATCATTGAAGAGTACAGCAGTAGCAGTGGTGACAGCGTCGTCACCTGCACTGCCGTTACCGTAGACGACGGTAAAGAAAACACAGAGACGACGATGACGACTATGACTACAACTTTGACGATAAATAATAACACAATGACGACGTCGACGGCCGACGACGAGCCGATAATGGTCAAACGAAAAAACAGTATCAAATCGACGGACGTCTGCATGTCCGAACAGGAGAAGCTGGACGAGTGCATGACCGAAGAGATATTGCGGTCGGTGTTGACGGACGAGAGCGACGGTGACGAAATGATGAGCGAGGCGTTCGTCAAGAAAAAAGGCATGCCGAAGAAAACGAAAAAAGGCAGAAAAGACCGGAAGAACGGGGGAAACAAAAAAGAAATGACCGGTAAGTGACTTGTAGCTTTACAATAACATATATATGGGTATGTGCGTTATGGGGATAGAACACGGTTCCGTATGGCGTTTTAACGCAACGTTGCCACGATGAAATGGCTACAGCTAGTACGAATGTAACGAAATTTTTTAACTCGGGAAGTCACCAAATGTGTCAACGATAAGGATTAAGGGTCGGTATTACAATAGTAGTTTAAACCTAGTTCAAATCATCGAGAAGTGTGTATTACGATTCACTGAACCTAGTTTAAACCATGGTTTACTTAATTCGCTGATTTCAGTGAGTTAAACCGAGTTCAAAGGTGATCTGCAATTTGATTGGTTGTTCACTTATGTTGATAACAGAGATATCAATATTTTTTGATGATTTGAAATTTCAGTTTCGCATGAATTTAATACGACACTGCGTGTCCCATAGATTACCATAATTATAGTATTTGTATACTGTACCTATTCATTGGTGACGTAATATTTTCTTTAATGTGATCTAGAATGAAATTTTTTATTAGTGTTAATTTCATGACTCCTATTTATCTGTCAAGTTTTCGTCATCAGACATCATTTTTATTATACGAATAAATTAAAGTCGTTTTAAAATTTAACTTAACATAGGAACAGTAAAAAAGAAACCGACATTGATCATACCACAATCATACACTTATCAATGTATTCACTTTTATCACTCAGCTATTATCACAGATAATTTTATTAAATCACAGGTTAAACTGTACGGTTAGGTTACTCTGTGATTGTAATACCGACAGCTATTAAGTTAAGTTAAACTAGGTTCAGTTGATGAACCCGGTTTAACTGAACTCGAGTTAAACCAAGAATGGTAAAACCGACCCTTAATGTGTAAAATTACTTCTTTTAGTCGCACTTATAAACCGGGCGGAGGCAATCGCTCACTCGGACGGTTAAATTCGAAAATATCCGCCGATTTGCTGTGAGACACCACTGAGTAACAGCTAACAAGTTAAATTAAATACGGATTATGTGTACCTGCTTCTTTCGATTGTACCTATATAATTTGACAACTTCGCACGTGATTTCATACGGAATCGTGTCGGTTTTTGAATGGATAATGAGCGTACGGAATCGTGTTCCCAAAAAAGTAAAACGTACGGAATCGTATTCGCATTAGCTGTTATAGTGAAGAACAGAGGTATTCAAACTGTGCGTCCCGACTCCGAGAGCCGTTTTTTGAGTAAAGGGAGGGAGGAGCCCCGGCACAGAAAAATGAAAAAAATAATATGATATGATAATGGTTAGATTATGGCGATTATAACGTTATCAATTTATGGGGTGTATGTTATTTGAGTAATAGACGATATTTTTACATGTTCCGTTTGGAAGACCAATAGTTATATTTTTAACAACCCGTTTGGGCACTGGTTGTAAATATCTTAAAAATATATTTAAATATAAAATTTATTAAAAATTAACAGTAATCCGTATTACAAGTGTTACGTATATAGCTTTACATATGTGTGTGCGAATGGTTCAAATGCCGGGAATTAAAAAAATCTAAATGGAAAAATAAATATTTTAGTAACCAGTCGTGACCTCTTATATTTTTGGTGCCTAAACATGCCACGACTTTTTATATTTTTGGTGCCCAAATGGATAACGAAAAATTGCCTAAACTTGCCGTGATTATTAGGATCATTAGTATACAAACGTCCTTTGAGTTTTCCTTTTCAATTAAGTCAAAATTATGTATATATTTTTTGTAATTAATAATGTGAAAGCAGCTAATATGCTGTGAAGAGACGTGGGAGCCGTGAGTTGAAAAAGTTTGAATACCACTGGTATAGACTGCAGTGGCGTGACCAGATATATCACAAGGGTAGAGAGGTTCCAGACAATTTAGACCGATAAATAATAATTATAATAAGATGACTGGCTCAAGAAGAAGAAATTGATAAAAAAAATTATAGTTTTAAAAAAATATAAATTTAATTTTTTTCATATTTCACGACATTCAAATTTTTAAATACGGTTTCTATTTCTCCGGGTTCCCGGGGCTACTATACGTCACTGGCACCAAATGGATAATGGACGTTTTTTTTTTTCATCGGGTGTGTTCTCTGTTTTAGACGCGATGAAGAGAGAGCTGGAGCAACGGATGCGCGAAGAATTCGCGCAATTGTCTCGGCTCAAAAACCAAGATCTCGCGCCCAGGTGGTCCAACGGTTGGATGTGGCAAGGCAAACCTTTTAAACGGCCCGTCTACCTAGAGGTAAGTTTCAAAAATTAAAAATAAACCGTTTTATTGAATACGTTTGTTATAATATGTATTCCCAGCCCTGACAATGAAATCATTGTCGTTTAGACTCAGGCAGTGGCGGATCCGCGGAGGAAATCCCCCCCCCCCAAAAAAAAAAGTCTAGAGGTTTTTATATAATATATGTATACCGTATAAGTTCCCTTTGAAAATGTCTTATCAAAAATTTTTTATCAATTTTTGAAATTGATTTCACCTCTCAAAAAAAAAAAAAAAATCGACTCCTAGATCTGCCACTGGACTCGGAGTAAATAGTAAACACTGAACCAAATATATGTGTGATTTCAATAAAAATTTGATTAATTCAATAATATAGTTGTTAATATACGTCCAATAAAGTTTTTGTTGATTTATAGAAATAAAATATTTGTTAATTTAATAGTAAAACAACAAAAAGTATTAAGTATTGATTTAACAATATATTTTATCAATATCTTGGGTAAAATTGTGTAATTGAATACAAATTTATTTGAATTAACAAAATATTATAAATATTTTGCGTTTCTTTCTATCTTCTTCTTCGTCGAACAAACGTTTATTTGTTAATCAAAATAGTCAATTTAAACGAAATATTTTTTCAATTTAATAACATATTTTATTATAATAACAAAACCTGTATTCATTTTAGAAATTATTTTTATCGAATCATAACTTATACAGGTTTGTAAATTTTGTGAAATTTACAAAAATATGAATTTGTTATCGTAAACACATTTTTTCATTAATTTAACAATTATACTATATAGATACATTAAAATAATAAAAATTTTATTATTTCAACAGATATTCGTTTGTTAAAATTTGATTGTTGCATATTGTTAGTTCTACCAATGATATTTGGTTCAGTGTAAGTATGTAATACCATGCTGATGTTTTTATTTTTTATTTTCATTGTACACGCAGAACGACGACACGCCGGTGTTGAGAAAGTGTTACCCGTGTATGCGTCACATGCAAGGAGACACGATATACGCGAGGGATTGTGTGCTTCTGAAGTCGGGTTCTCGTAAAAACGACTTGCCGTTCATCGCCAAAATTGCCAATTTATGGGAAGACCCCGTCAACGGTAAGTGCGCCTACGTAATACACCAAAACGACAAACGTGTGCGAATTAGAGGACAGTGTATTTGAAATATCAGTTTCGAAAACGTATTTGAAACACTATTCGAATACCAGTTTCGAAAACGTATTTGAAACACTACACCGAATACCAGTTTCGAAAACGTATTTGAAACGCTACACCGAATACCTGTTTCGAAAACGTATTTGAAACGCTACTCGAATACTTCTGAGAGTAAAAATATTTTTTTCAAATACTCGAAAAATAAAATCCCGGACAGAAATTAAATTCGACGGTAATTTTAACAAACGATATTAGTAGTATAATATTCAGCACTCCAATCATTTCCACCTTTTGCAAAACGGCATTAACAATGTAGAATACAAAATATATTATAATAAATCGAATTACCATTAAAATTTTTTAATAATTTAGTATTTAACACCATAACAAGTATTTGAATATTATACTTTTACTAAATTAATATACTTTTTATAACTTTCAGTTATATGTCGTCCAGTACGTGTGGGAATTGAGAGTACATAATATATGTCTGTGTTGTACACCCCAAAATCAAATTATCGCAACATTTTCTCATTACATATTATTATACAGACATTTTCTCCGATGAATTTTAGATCGTATATAAGATATTTTCACTATAACTTTAATAAATTATTCAAAACTTTTTGTTTAGATTTCTTATCACCATTATTTGTGACACTCGCGACTCCGTTGACTCTATTTTCCTTATGTCGTCTAGATTAGTGAGAGTCCATGACTCACAATCATATACACGTTATCGTATTTATAGCGTATAGTGGTGCAAGTTATTTTTGTATTTAGTTTTTTTTAACAATATTAAATACTGCAAGTAGTGCGGGTGAACGCAAAATATAAAAAAAAAAAAAAAAAAATGAAATTTTGTATTTGTATGAACCATATTTTTTTTAATTAGGTATTTATATTTTAATATATTATTAGATAAATTTTTGATAAAAAATACTATATGGATGGGTATTAGACTGCATAATGATTAATAAATAATTTTGCAAATTGCTAAAAACAGGAAAAAATTTTCTAAATTAAAATATGTAAATACCTCAATATGGTATATGTTTGAATATATACTTATTACTTATAATGTATTAAAAGTATGTGTCTATTCGTATTATTTCCAAGTTATTACAAATTAAAAACAATTTAATAATAATAGACAATTTAAATTGATAATTTATTATACATAGTTTTAACTGTATAAAACTTGAAAAAAGTTTTTTTTTTTAAGTTATGGTAATTTTTTATTTAAAAAACAATTTTAAAAGTAAGTAATTTTAAAACCAATTTCTGTCATTCGATAATTTTACAATAAAACCCACCTGAAGAAAATTGAACCAAAAGTATTGAGTTGTCTGTATTTTAGTTTGGTTTTTATAATCTTGCGAGAAACTTATAAATTGTTTGCATTTTCTCTGATTTTCGGAGGGTGTTTTTAACCTCTAAAACTCTCACCTGCGTTAGCCCCAAGCTTCGGGTAACCATAATTTTAAGATTCATAAGAAATAAGTAATAAGAAACGAAAAACAAATACATATATATTATATTAGTATAACTGTTCTTCTGGGTTTAAATAATATAAATTATTCTAATTAAGTTACGAGTATTAAGTTAAACATTATTTTGGAAGAATTACTATAATGAAGCATTTTTTAAATATTTTTATGAATATAGATGAAATTAGAAGTCTAAATTAATAAACTTGATAAAAAAAAAAAACTACTTCGAGCAGTGGTTTCAACTAAAATTTTAATGACGATTATTTAGTCAAAAAGTTGTTATTAAGTATGCTTTAATTGAGGAACCGTTTAACAAATTTTACTATAAGTATACTACGAACATTATATAATAAGTAAAACAATCTCTTGTTCCAGAATTTTACTAATTAAGTACAATTATTTTTTTTCGAGGATTTTAGGGATGGAAAATATTTATATTATATCTCTGTTCTCCGATGAAATGAGCCACTTATTTTGAATCACTTTGACCACTGCACGTAGATAATATAATAATCTTATAGTACCTATAATAGCATTGCGTTCACTATTGGGCAACACTACTCCGTCCAACTGCATTAAAGTGTCGAATTTTCGAGTTTTACTGGATTGTCGTAAACTGCATTTTATCGTCGTATCACCGCCATACGTAATTAATAATATGTTATAGTTTCCGGTGAGCTTATTGGCTTTGAATCCTAATATTCCTTATCTTATAGTATTGAAAATCGAATATAAAAATATGCTTATCAGCGTATGATATGAATTAATAATAATATATATGAGCTGGATTGAATAAAATATTGAATTTAATGAACGATATATCAAATAGCGGGTCTAATTCGTGACCGGTGATAAAGGAGGCCGGAGACGTCGTGATAGATAACATAGAATGGATAGGCCCAGCTGATAGCAAAGATATCAGATAGCAGAGATATCAGCTGCAGGCTGTATAATGATTACCCGTAGGGTAGCGTTCTCGGAGTTTTGGTACACGAGCCGCATAGATACCGCACAGTTACCGGTAGTAACGGTTAGGTAACCCATCTTGACCCATCGCTATATATTACGCTATCTGCTGATAATAATTTATAACAATTTGACAATAGTATTATTTCACCTATACTCTCATACGTACCTAAATATTAATATTATTACAATACTCGTATTTAAAACCGTCACTAAAGTACAACGATTTTAAATATTATTTTATATTATCTATATGACGGTACGTATACCGGAAACGCACGCCATGACACTCGTCGTATATAAATATCATATACAAGATAATATTGTTGTTGTTGTTGTTGTTGTTTTTCATTGTGTCTTATCGTACTCTTTTTCTTATCTATGAACGCGTTTGTCCGCCACAGGAGAAATGATGATGTCGCTGTTGTGGTACTACCGGCCCGAACACACCAAACAGGGACGGCAAAAGGAGGACATGCCCGACGAGCTGTTCGCTTCAAAGCACAGGGACGTTAACAGTGTGGCCTGCATCGACGACCGATGTTACGTTTTGACGTTCAACGAGTACTGCAGGTATGATGTTTACGGTGTTTTTTTTTTGCTCCTGTTGTCCTGCAGGATGTGCGGGTACATTATTATTATCATTATTATCATTATATGATCGTATTGTGCGGATAATGGCTACTTATGTTATATAAAAAAAAAAAAAAAAAAAAAACTGATAATAATAATCGAAGGTCTAAAAAATCGATATGTAGCACATATTGAAGTCGCCGCATAATACAGGAATATTTTATATGACAGGAATCACATATATAGGTGATCTACCTCCACAATTTGTCAAAACAAGAATTTCCCTGTAGTTTACACCCACGTAATAGACGCGTGCGTTTGAAATTCGGATTTTAACCTCGTTTATTTATTACATTTATCTGCACTGGCCCGCCGAGTTTGTTATTGCTATGCCGGAAAAATAATTTATTATTTATTGAAAATAATAAACTCGATTTAACCGTAGAAAACTACCGGAAAGGAGGCAATATATTCCACGATATATCATAATAATTTGGACTGCGGGCGGGTTGAACGCCGATGGTCGAAACGTAAAAGCCGATTGATCGAATTTCCAAAACGTATCGGAAAAGTTGATTTTTTTTTTTCATTCCGAAAATCGTGTAGACACGGAACGTCATTGAGTTTTTATCGGTATTTCGATTATCACGGTATGTAATTGCCTTTTTATATTATGGGTACGCTCACGACGTGTGTGATATAATAATATTAATTTAATTAACGGATGGTCGTCGACGTCATCGTTGACCTTTACACAAAATATTGCTTATTGGTTTGGAAATCGGAACGTGATAATATTACACGCTGAACCAAATATTTCTGTGATTTCCATAAAAATATAAATTTAATTTAATAATATGGTTGTCGATATACGTCCGATAAAACGTCTGTTGATTTATAGCAATAAAATATTTGTTAATTTAACAGTGAAAAATAACAAAACGTATTATTGATTTAACAGTATCTTTTATCAATATCTTGGGTAAAATAATAATTGTCCAGTTGTGAATACGGTTTTATTTGAATTAACAAATATTTTGTTAATTCAATTATAAATGTTTTGCGTTCGTTTCTTTCTTTCTTCTTCGCAGAACAAACGCGCCCATTCGTTAATGAAAATAGTAAATTTAAGCAGAATATTTTTTCAATTTAATAACATATTTAATTATAATAATAAAACCTATATTAATTTTACAAATTATTTTTATCGTATTATAACTTATACAGGCTTGTAAATTCTGTGAAAATATAGATTAATTATTTAATAATATGGTTGTTGATATACGTCCGATAAAATGTCTGTTGATTTATAGAAATAAAATATTTGTTAATTTAATAGTAAAATAACAAAACGTATTAAGTATTGATTTAACAATATCTTTTATCGATGTCTCGGGTAAAATTGTCTAATTGAATACAAATTTATTTGAATTAACAAATATTTTGTTGTTAATTCAATTATAAATATTTCGTGTTTCTTTCTTTCTTCTTCTTCTTCGTAGAACAAACGCGGCCATTCGTTAGGTAATGAATATTGTCAATTTAAACCGGATATTTTTTCAATTTAATAACGTAGTATTTCGTTATAATGATAAAATCTGTATTGATTTTACAAAATGAATTTGTTATTGTAAACGCATTTTTTTCTTTTCGTTAATTTAACAACGTGTATACATTGAAATAATAAAAATTGCATTATTTCGACAAACATTCGTTGAATATTGAAATTTGCTTATTGCGGTATTGTCAATAATTCTACCGACGATCGATGTTTGGTTCGGCGTAGCCGTCGTCTATCAGTGATAAATCGCGATTATTACTTTGCGACGCCGCCGTGATAACGTTTCACGAGCAATTTTGTCGACATTATCGCCCACACGTTATTATTATTACAATATATTCGTGTATTAAAGCGCGCGCGTAAAATATCATATCGATTTTTTCCGTTGTTGACCTAATAGAATATCCTAGCCGTATTTACGTAAATGGTACTGCGACGACGTCATCATATTATCGGCGGTATCTATACGTAAATAATTCACGTTTGAAATATTAATCGATTTCCACTAAAAACAACAGTTTGGTTTGGGGTTTTTTTTTTCGGTCGATTTTACGCAGGTACACACGTTCTATTTTCCGTACGGTATTTTCGTGTTTGAATTCGATATCGACGTCCGACGTGTACGCACACCCATGATGGCATTTCCTCGAAAGCCGCACCACGTTGCAACACCTGTTATATAGGTTACCTATATTATGTTGTGCATATAGAAACGTGCAATCTCTTCGGGAGTACATTATTTTAGAAATGCACCGAGCCGAAAGAAATATGAGTAAATTCGAAATCGAAAATAATTACGTAGGTGTACGGAAAATTAAAATGTAAACAAGGGGAACGAAATACGAAATCCGAATGCTAACGGAATAGGTAGCTAATTGCAGTGTATAGCTAAAAAAAATTTAGCAGAAATTTCCGTGTAATAATATATACTGCGGGGTTATATTCGTCGGTTTAAATTAATAAATCCTTGTAGGACATACACTGGATATACATATACTGTACGATATATTATATTCAGTGGCGGAACCCAATATATCCGTGATTTCAATAAAAAAAAAAATATATAGATTAATTATTTAATAATATGGTTGTTGATATACGTCCGATAAAACGTCTGTTGATTTATAAAAATAAAATATTTGTTAATTTAACAGTAAAATAACAAAACGTATTATTGATTTAACAATATCTTTTATCGATGTCTCGCGGGGTAAAATTGTCTAATTGAATACAAATTTATTTGAATTAACAAATATTTTGTTGTTAATTCAATTATAAATATTTCGTGTTTCTTTCTTTCTTCTTCTTCTTCTTCTTCTTCTTCTTCGTAGAACAAACGCCCATTTGTTAATCAAAATAGTCAATTTAAACAGAATATTTTTTTCAATTTAATAACATATTTTAATTTTACAAATTAATTTGTTATTGTAAACACATTTTTTATTAATTCAATAATATATACATTAAAATAATAACAATTTTATTATTTCAACAAATATTCGTTTGTTAAAATTTGATTATTGCATATTGTTAATTCTATCAATGATATTTGGTTCAGTAGTGTATACAAGGGGGGAGATGTGGGGGTCAGATCTTTTTTTTTCACTTTCTAGAAGAATTATGATTGGTAATATTGTGCATTTAAAATCATATTTCTCCAAAAATAAAAATCCAATCGTAATCTAGCCAATAGCGATTAAATTATAATGTTCTGTGATATATAAATATATTTTTAAAAAAAAAATTAAATGCGCGAGTCATATTTTCAAATATTGAATAATACTTTTTTTGATAGATCTCGCTAAAATGATGTTAGTAAATTTAAAATTGTCATCGTATCACATCAAAATGTGTCAATTACTGTCTGGTTTCCGATCGAAATATATTTCTGGATATTTTTAAATACTTTTTCTTGTCTATGTGTACTAAATTTCAAAAATGAAAATATTAAGTACCTAATTATTATTATTTTATTGAACTTAAGTAGTAAACAACATGTGTTTGAAAGGATGTAATTTTTTTAGATTTTGAGGGAACAAGTATTTACATTGGAGTCTGACGGAAACATGCTAAAAAAAATTATTTTAAATATATAATGGGAACCTTTAAAGCTTCTTTTTCATATTTTTACATAATGGAGCATATTTTAGAAGTCGGAGACTATTTTGGTATTTTGACATATTTATCGATTTTTAAGGAAAATATACTCAAACGACATTTTAGATTCTAAGCGAAGTAAGGAATTTATTGGTTTTAGGGTTATGTGTGTGTTTATTTTTATGTCTGTATAATTTTTTTGGAGTTGAAGGAGCCGTGTTTTGGAATAAAAAATTTTCATATGATAGCAAATTAATTGTAGTTGGTACTTTTTTTAAATGGTTATTTTCGATTTTTCCAGTAATTTCCTTAAGCGTAACGGAAATATTTTACAAATATGGGGAACATTAAAAAATAACAAAATTAAGTTTTCGTGGTTAACTTTTTTTTTATTATATTAATAGAATTGTCTTTTTATTGCAATGATTTATCTTTTTTTTTCAAATTTAAAATAATAGCAATACACGCAATCTGCAAGGAATGGGCAATGGACCATTTGTATTCCGGACGACTTTTTTTTATTGCTTATTTCCCGCTTTTCAAAGCGATTTATTAATATCCAGAGACAATATTTTACTCGGACGTCCTCGATTTAGTTTTTTTCATTTTTAAAAGAATATTAAGAGGACGCTCGTTGTGTCTGTATTGTACGGGTAACAGCGAATCGACGTTCCGCATTCTTACTGTACAGTTTATTTAAAATTATTATACGTGTAAATTTACCTATTATCAACGTTTTAGAGGAGAATATAAACTGCGCTCTAGCGTGGAGTTTTTTTTTTCAATATTTTATTTTTAAACCAGTTATAAGTAGTTAAATAACTCACTTTTTTTGAATGCATATACGTAACTAGTTTAAAGACAGAGACAACAAACGGGTGTGCGGAGTCCTCTTATAAGGGGATGTGTAGTACCTGACTCGCAGTTGTCTTTTGCCCGACACACGTGCGACACAGTCAAATCGGGTTTTGTGTTTCCAATCTCTTGACCAATTCGTTGATTTTAGGATACGATGACCCGTTGTGGGAGACCAGTAAAAGTTTGAATAAACAATGACTAGAATCGATCATTTTTGAAAATGGAAATTTTGAAGAAACCTACGTTTGAATCTCTTTCACTTGAAACTTCATTTCTCGATTCGACATTTTACGGAAACTTCAAAAGTTTGAATAATTAAATTCTTGAATCAATCATATTTGAAAAAGCCAGTTTTTAAAAATGCATACTGCGGCGTGTCCCGTGTACAAATGCGCGGCAAATTTGAAATACTCAAAATGCCAGATTATCTCTGGTTATCATTAGTGTGAGCACATTCGCTTATCATACTTTATTTACTTTTAAACGTTATTTCAATGGCAACTTGCATGGTGTGATACTGAACCAAAATGTGTCACGTTGGAATGGTGTGTTCCCATCACCAAATTGTCCCAGAGTTACAGTGAAAGCATAAAGTGGAATGGGAGAGATTTGTAGTTTATCTATGCTGAGCACTTAGTGGTGAATCCGTGATAATATTCGTGATAACAACTGTGGTCTACTAAGATAGCGATCATATAAACGTCTATTCAAAATAATACCATTTCAAACTTTGTCGATTCGAAAAATGTAATTTATAGCACATGTTGTTTATTGACGATGTTGATTCAACGCAATACTATTTTTATAGCATGACGATTATTTACAAGTCTATTTAAAATAAAACCATTTCAAACTTTGTCGATTCGAGAAATGCAATTTATTACACGCGTTGTTTATTGAACGATGTCTATTCAACACAATGCCATTTCTATATAGTATGACGATTATTTAAACGTCTATTGAAAATCGAACCATTTCAAACTTTGTCGATTCATGAACATGTCAATTAAAATTATTGTCGTTTAAAACAAATGACGTTTCAACATTATGACGATTCTATTCAATGTTTTTCAAACTTTTGCTATGCATCGCCTATTGTAATAATTAATGTAGAGAACATAATCCATGGCGTGCGGGAATTATATCGTCAATAAATAAAATTTTAAGCAAAATATTCACAATTTAATTATCACATTATTCGTACACTTGTAATTAAATTTATTGAAAAAATAATTCCTACATAATCGTAGATTATGTTGTTATCTTTAATCATTATGATATCGGGTCATCTCATATGTCCAAAATTCAATCGGTTGTTCACAAAATTAAAAATGCAAAACCCAATTTTACTATGTTCCCCGTGTGTCAGAAAAAGAAAACTGAGTCAGGTACTTCGTCCCTTTAAGAGGATGTCAGCGTGGCTATTTTTTTTATGGGTTCTATATAGGCAATCTTTAGAATATTTTAAGAAAAATGAAAATCTAACAATTAAAAATGTTTTATATACATTTTTAAAATGACTAATAATATTGGTCCCATTACTATATCATTTTTTTTATTATGGTTATTTTTTTTTATGAATTAATCTAATTTGATTGAAAATATTACTTTTGAATTTCTCATTTATAATAATTTACAATTATCTTAGAAACATGAAGCAAAAAACCAAATTATCCAGTGCCTTATAGAGCCATTTTTTGATATGTTTATTTAAACATGTTTTATGAATATTGTTAAAAACTTTAATAAATAAAACTCTTAAAAAAAAATTAAAATATCGTAGAAATGCTCCGTAATGTTGTAGATAATGTTGTTATAAACTTGTTAAAAATGAGAAATGCTAACATGAGTTTTTCATTGAAAATTGTTTGCGCTGACATACTCTTAAGAGGACGTCATACACCTGATTTTTAAGCGGTTTTGTGTAGGCAATTTGTATAATATTTTAAGGAAAATGAAAATTCAACGATTTGAACATATTTAAATATATTTTAAAATAGTCTTGTGTCAATACCATTTTTTATTGTTGTGTAATTGTGTAATATTTCTTAAAAAAAAAACCATACCTATGCAAAATTACGATTACCTACCTACATTTCCAAGTGGTTTAAGAGAAAAGAACACCTATTATAAGATCAAAAGTTAACCACATTTTGGAGGGAATGTCATATCGTTTTTTTTCATTAAACTAATTATTTATCAAATAATCCAACATTCAAAATTCATTTATTTATTTTTAAATAAAAGCTCTAACTTTTTTTATAGGCATTTTTTATAAAAAAGGATATGACATTCCTTTCGAAATTTTATTAATTTTCGATTATATAATTAGGTGTTTTTATTATTCCTTAAACTACTGTGAAACGAATTTTAGTCATTCTACGTACACATGTTTTTGCACTAGTAGTTTAAAAGTAATTTAAAATTGGTCCTGTACGTATCTCTATCATTTTTTATTATTGTGTAATCATGATATTTATTTAAAAAAAAAAAAAACATATTTTCACAAAATTGTTAAAATGGGTTATTAAAGTAATTTTAGAGTAAAAACACCTAATTATTAAATCAACAAAGGACAATTTTTCGAAGTGAATCTCATTTCGGTTATTCAACTTATTGTATGAAAAAAAAAAAAGTAATTGTATTTATAAAAAGTTAATATTTTACACTTTTTTAAGCTTTAGTAACTTTATTTTAAGTAATTAAGTAAAACAGAAAATCCCCAATGAGATTCACTGCAAAATTTTGTTCTATATAGATTTGATAATTGGTATTTTAACTGTACAATCACTAGTAAGAATCTGTGTTTTAACAGTTTTCTGCGTAAACATGTTTTTATTGCTTTGTTTTTATCCTCTAAGTAAGAGGACGCCATACACGCATTTTCTGTCTCTGTCCATCAAATTGGCAATATAGCGAAATTATACAAAGCAGAATTGAAATTATGGCGTTTTGATTAACTTTAGAGCTGTCTTACATAATGTAAAATTTAACGAGAAAAATAATTTCGAGTGAACCTCGTTGGACTTTTTGTAAAATATTGTCTGAAAAAAAAAGTTACTGCAATATTTTAGTTTTTGGTATTTTTAAGTAGCTTTAACTTTTTTGTCAGACGATATTTTACAAAAAGCCCAACGAGGTTCACTGGAAATTATGCTCCTCTTTAAATTTTGTAATAGGTGTTTATACTCGTAAATTTAATCTAAACGCCAAAATTTCGATTCTGCGTAGTGTGATTTCGTTATATTGTCTGTTAGAGAGACGGAGACGACAAATGCGGATATAGCGTCCTCTTAAGAGAATATTTTCAAGGTTTCGTCAGTGCATATTGTCATAGTGTCATATTTTTCCAACTTTTGACTTCAAACTTGAAACCAACCCAACCCCCAACCCCCCGTTCGATAATAATGAATGACTAATAAATCCGGTTTTCCTTTCCGTGTTTTGCAAATAGGCACCGGAAACACATGAAGTCGGCACAGGAGAACTTGGTGCTGTGCAAAGCTGTGGTGCCGCCGCTGCGGGAGTCCAACCCGCGGGCCAGACAGCTGCCCGCCGAAGGCGCGCCGTCCGATCTGATATTCTTTTGCCGGCGCGTGTACGACTGCCGCCAAAAACGGTTGCTCAAGAAGCCGACGCTCTGACCGAAACGTCGTCGCGTTTCGCAGCACTACCGCAGCAACAACCTACTCCGCCGCAGCCGACCGTCCGATATTATAACAACAACAACGACAACAACAACAATTATAACAATATTATTATTATAAATTATAATATTATATATCTCGCGGTCGTCGTCCTGTCTATAATATTATTTATTATTATTATTATTATTATTATTATTATTATTATTACTTATTATTACTTATTATTACATATTATTAATATCGTTTCGATTGTATTCGTTCTTTTTTTAAGTTATTATTAAATTACACGGCATATTATTATATTCAATGTACGAACACGCGCGCTCGCGTCCGCACAAAACGCGACATTATAATATTTATAAATATTAGATGAGAAGGATTTTCGATTTTTTTGGGGCCAAAAAACCCCCTCGTGGACGGGAAATTGGCCCCGAAACTATACAATATATATAATTAATTAAACTGTACCTATAACTTATATATTATATATAAAAATAGGTATTTAATTCGCGCGCACCCCTCCCCCCACCACACACACACACACACACTGTGATGATTATTGGAGAGATTTCTATTTTCAAAAAAAAAAAAAAAAAAAAAAAAAAATGAAAACGTTTTCAAATAAAAAAAAAATATATATATATATGTATTAAAAAAAAAAAAAAATTAGTTTTTTTGACTGGTTTATATTATAATAATAATAATAATAATTACACGTATAATCGAAACGATACGTGCTTTGTTCGTAAAATATATATATATATAGGATAATATTAT
Source organism: Pemphigus obesinymphae (assembly GCA_025469235.1). Taxonomy (NCBI): domain Eukaryota; kingdom Metazoa; phylum Arthropoda; class Insecta; order Hemiptera; family Aphididae; genus Pemphigus; species Pemphigus obesinymphae. The sequence goes on from JAIPRL010000204.1 coordinate 151,566, forward strand.
TATATTATATTATTATGTATGGGTATTTTTAGAGATGATGCAGAAAACCATATTGATAATAACCACAGAATTTTATCGTTTCGTGATAATAATATTATGTGTACGTATCTATTTTTATTATTATTTTTTTTTTTTTATTATTAATATTATTATTTGATGGAAACGAAAGTAAACAAATTCAGATAAAAAAAAAATCCAGAGAGATAAAAATAAAATACAAAAGCCTATCGTTATAATATTATAATATATATATATATAATATAATGTATCGTAATATTATATAAATTATGTTTGTCATGCCGCTATATATGTATAATATATAATATTATGTAGTCGCTACTCTGCTACCTCTTCTATAATGTTACATACCTATAGTATATAATATAATATATATTTCGATATTATTATATTTTATTCCCCTCCTTTTTGTATTAATTATTATTATTATTTTTATTATTACGATTATCATTATTTACAGATTTTAGTTGATTTTATTTGTATTATTATTATGATTATTATTATTATTATTATTCACTATTATTTACATGATGGGCATTTCGGTTACTTGTATGTGCGCGGATTTCGGAAACGGAATCCCATACACCTATTATATCCCTTCAATATTATGTACACCTATTTCCGTTAAGTATACCAATTGATTACCTAATCAATATTGCTCGTCTCAGATCTGTATGAATTCGCAATTATATTATGTATTATTATTTGAACGGTATATATACACCTATATCTACAGGTGGTATTTATTATCTATACATTATTTCACAATTTCTGCCGTATGTATTGCTTCCGTTTATCGTTTCCATCCACTTTTTCCAAAACAATTTTTTTTTTTTTATTTACTTTTAAATCTTTTTATTATTGTCTATCCACTCCACCCCTACCTCAAACATATACACACACACATATGAACTTAAGTATTAATTCAATAACGATTATTAAAGAAATTTCGACGGTTTATATAATATATTATGGGTTTTTTTTTTTCACTTTAACGCTATTTTAGTTTAATCGTATAATTCCAATGTTTTTTTTTTTTTTTTGCTTTAAATGTGTTGTTATAGATTTCGAAAAAAAAAAATGTCTTATAATAATACATAATATATTATTATTAATTATTATTATTATTATTATTATTATTATTATTATTATACTATTGATTCCTAATAACCAAGTATATTATAAATGTTAGAGAAACGATAAACGATTATTATATTATTATTATTATTATTATTATCGAAGAATTTTTAATTAAGTGATTGAAAATATTAAAATTAAATAAACACTATATGGGTATAAAATATTTTATTTTTAGATAAATTATGACGTGTAAATGGACCAATTTTTCGTGTATAAATTTTTGTCACCGTTCACATATAGATCCGGACGGACGTGTTTAGCTATATATTAGATGTATTACATCATAAAAAGGTCATTATTAGTTTGCAATAATTTTATGTAGTTATGATTTTTTTTTTTTTTCGGAGTGTAATATTTTGTGTTATAATTAATTTAAATACACACACACACACATACACACATTATTATATAATTTGTAATTTAGAATGTTATCGATTTATTGACATCCCTATTATTTGGATTAAGTCGTGTATTGTATAATTTTGACATTTATTGAAAATATATAACACTGATATTATAAGAAATATTTTGTTTTTCGAAAACATTTAAAATTTTTTATCACATAGGAAAGGTGAAAAATAATACTAAACTATCGACTTCGATTCCAATATCTACGTGATTAGGTATTATTGTTCTATCAATAAACACCCGATGTTTATATCCATCATATTCTTTAGGTTCGTGTATTATTGTAAACCAGTAACTATCCCATATTTAAGCGTTAATTAAATTAAACTTGAAGAAAAATTTTTTTCTGATTTTTGTGTGTGTGAAGTACCTATAATTTCATTGATAGGTAATAATTAACATAAATAATTTAAAATTATTTTACCTACCTGCCTACTTTATACTTATTATATACCTTCATAATACAAATGGGTTTTTCAATAATAATAAAATGTAAAATAAAAAATCGCAATTTCATGGATCAGTTTAATCGTATTTATTTTTTTCATTTTCATAAACCAACTTAGAAACAATATTTTTTTTTAAATATAATAAATAATAGATATACCTAAGTTTCGACATGTACATATATACATTATGTTACGCATATTCCATTAAATATTAATGATTATAGCGTGAACTAAAAATAATTTTGTACAAAGTTATTTCTCCCCGGAAGACGCCAAATTATTGGTTTACATTATAAAAATATTAAAAAGTTGACGAATTTGTGATTATTTTTAATTTGGGGGGGGGGGGGAAACAATAATATAGAAAAATATAGCACTATTATACGACGTTGTATGAAAAAGGAGTGGAGAGTATAAAAATAATTCAATATTATTTTTTGAAACGATCAAATAAAATATGATATTGTATATAAAAAAAAAGTTCCGTTATATAATAATAATAGACGTATATTTGAAATGACGAGACGATTTCGGTGATAAAAATGCACACACCTCCTATATACCTATATCGAACTACCTATCGTTTCTATACAGGCACTGAACTGTAATCGTAATCGTAATCTGGAAAAATGTTTCGGTTTAAAGGAACAAACACGAGTGGACACGGTTACTACAACTGACGTCAAGTGTTTGTAAACTGGCAAACCTATTTAAATTTTAAAAATTTTTAAATTTACACCTACAACACGAAATTCGGCAACAATTGAATATATCGTTAGTTGTTCCGCCGCCGTGAACGATCGTTCGCGTCACGTCCGGCACGTCAACGTCGTGACCCGCCGCCTGATGATGGACGGGGCGGCGTGTTCCAGACGGCGCTCGATGTGCGTTGCTTATCGCAAATGCCGTACCCTTTGAATATTTCTTTGAGGTCCACGCGTTTCGGATAGTCGAAGAACATGTCCCTTTCGCCGCTATCCACACGGCACTGGAGTCGATGCACGTCCGTCCAATTCTCTCCTGTATAATGGACAATCGGGTTTTTTTTTTTTTTTTTTTTTTTTATGCACATTATTAACGGTTGACTGCGATTATTTAGGTAATATTAATAATAAACGGATTTTTATTCACACGCACGTTTTGCCCAGTCCGGAACAACGTTTTTGGGTTTGGATTCATCTTCAGACGAATCGTTGGCCGACACGTCGTTTATACCATAGTCGTTGTTGTTTATTTCGGCGTTTTCATTCTTCAACAAATAAACCGTAATGAAAATTTTTTTTTTTTTTTTTTTTAATAATAATCACGTAACAATATAGTATAAAATTAATCTAAAATCTTGTAGGTTGAAAATCTAGTAGGTAGTTAAAGGGGTATTGATTATTTTAAAATCGTCTCCTACTTCTTTACGTCTTCTCCTTCGCTCTCTCAACTATTTAGGGTCGGCCACCCTAGTCCTATACACTGAACCAAATATATCCGTGATTTCGATAAAAAAATATGGATTAATTTAATAATACGGTCGTTAATATACGTCCGATTAAATGTTTGTTGATTTAGAAATAAAATATTTGTTAATTTAACAGTAAAACGTACTGTTGATTTAACAATATCTTTTATCCGTGTCTTGGGTAAAATTGTCCAATTGAATACAATTTCATTTGAATTAACAAATATTTTGTGTTCATTTCTTTTTTTCTTTTTCGTAGAACAAACGCCCATTTGTTAATCAAAATAATCAATTTAAACAGATTGCTTTTCAATTTAATAACGCATTTTATTACAATAATAAAATCTGTTTTAATTTTACAAATTATTTTTATTAAATTATGACTTATTTAATTTGCGAAATTAATTTGTTATTGTAAACACATTTTTTATTAATTTAATAATATATACATTAAAATAATAAAAATTGTATTATTTCAACAAATATTCGTTTGTTAAAATTTGATTATTGCATATTGTTAATTCTACCAATGATATTTGGTTCAGTGTACACTTCCACTTAACTCCCGCATCTTCTTCATTTACCCCCACCTCCTTCATATCACACCCCTATCTCTTTTTCGATCTTCCTCCTCACGCCCTCTTTCCATCAACATACATTTCCTTTACTAATCTTACTGCCTCTGTATCTTCTCTCTTTAATACCTGAATAGCCACCTGAATCCATTCTTCCTCATTTTGTTAAGTTTCGAAGCTTCTCCTATGCATTCATTTCTTATTTTGTTCTAGTCACTCCACTTAACCACTTTAACATTCTCGTCTCTGCTACACTCGTTATCCGTTCTATATTCCTACCTACTGCCCAACATTCTGTTCTTCCATACATCATTGCTGGTCACACCAATCACCATACTGTCTTATAAAATTAACGTAGGTAACCTAATCTTTTAATCAAATAGGGATTAATTTATTGTGCAAAACGCTTGACGCTTCTATCCACTTCATCCATCCACACTTAATCCTGTGTTTCATATCCCGTTAGAATCCCACATTTTTCTGTACAACAGACCCTAAATACTTGAACCTCCAACCTGTCCTACTACATCCCCAATTGACTTTATTTCTAGTCTTTCCCTATTCCCGCATGTATCGCTGTTGTCTCGTAAAATTTACATAATATTTTATTGAATTGGGTAATAATAATAATAATATTATGTACTTTGTACGTATTGATTTATATTTTAGGTTTTTTTCATGTTTAATATTAAATATATTTACCATAAATTCAATACCAAAATTAATTATTATACGAAGTATGTATAGGTATACATTACCACGTTTAATGTTTTTGATTTCTCAGATTGTTGACACTTGGGAATAATCTTGGTCTTCTTCGGTAATTCTTTTTCCTCCGTTTCCCTTTTTTTTTCTGCGGTATTTTTAAATTTTTCGTCGACATTTTTAATTACATTTCTTGATCTTGCAACGTTTAAATGTTGTTCAGGCATCTTACTGTTGATAATTAATAAATTGCAATTTGAACTTATTTATTAGGTACCTATGTATTTATTATTAGTTATTGCATATGATAAAAATTAGTTAATTAGGTAGGTACTAATTATTATTATTGTCCAGTGTTTGGAACGCGTTCACTTGAAAATTTAATTCGTTTACGTTCAAGTTCTAATGTATTTAAATATTAAAAATAACACGTTCACATTGACGTACTAAAAATGTAAAAATGAACACATTCATCTGTAGTTTATTTTAATTCATTAATTATTATTAATAACAAAATATACATTTTTTTATATATTTACCTAAAAATTACCGATTTGTAGAAAACTAGTTTTCATTGTATGGCAGACCCACGGAATTTTACGTTTGAATATTATATTTTTATAATTATATTTAAATCTAATATACTTTGTAGTGAAATATAAATATATTTTTATTCAACTTGAACGGGGCCTAAAACTCGTTCAAATTCCTAAAAAAATATAAACATTGTTCACGTTTACATTCGTATGTCGGTCACAAAATATTAACGTGAACGTTGTTCCTTCCAAACACTGCTATTGTCATCTACTATAGGCTATAGGTAATCTATTAAAAGCAATTTTTAAATAAAGAACCCTAAAATAATGCAATACAAGAAATACTATGAGTTAAATGTTCATAGAGTCAGTTATCTTGGTGCTCAGCTTTTAAGGGATTTTGTATATGCAATTTTTATCACATTTAAAAAAAAAATAAAAATCTATCAAATATTTAAATTTATTTTAAAAGTAATTTAAAAATAGACATGTTTCAGTACCATTTTTAATCGCATAGTCACAATAAATTGTTGAAAAACATTTTTACGCATTTTTCATTTTCATCAATTTGATAATATTGTAGAAAGAAGAAATTAAAAATAAAATATAAAGAACAAAATTCTCTAGCGACTGATTGAGTTGATTTTTGATGTATGAATTTTTACACGTTTTCTAAGCTGTTGAAAAAAATGAAAAAATCAATATTTTATAAAACATAAAACGTGTAAAAATGCATATCTCAAAAATCGGCTCCACCAGTGTCTAAATAATACTGTTAGCTATTTGTTTTTTTTCTATTTATTTATTATTTGTTTTTTGTTTCGTATTCCTGGCATTTTTGCGAGTTAATAAAAATAAAAAAATGGTAATGCATGTTTTTATTGTAAAATTGTCGGTGCAGCGTCCCTTCACAACTCGTCGGATAGGATACTGGTAGTATATGCTGCATATATTCAATTTGAAATCAATCTTCTTCTTCCTTTACCTTCTTTACCTTCTCTCTCAACTATTTGGGGTTAACTTAACTCTATCTCCCGCATCTTCTTCATTTATCCCCACCTTTCCCTCATATCACTCACCATCGCATTCCTCCATCTCTTTTTCGATATTTGAATTTTGAAATAAATGATTGTGAAAAAAAAAATTTAATTATTTCTTTCAATAAGACCAAAAACTTGGTGTAGTAATTACTTGGTGTGTATATTATTAGGTAGGTAGGTACTGTCAAAATATGATTTTTTTATATTTGTATGATATGCCTACCTTTATATTATTATATAACTTATTTTTATTTTCCTATTTATAAAAAATTTAGCTATAGTTAATTGGTTAATAGAAAAATCAAAATATGACCCCTCAAAAGTGACATATAGAATAAATTTTCCATAAAAATAGAAAAAATTTAAATTAAACATTTTCTGGACTCCAAAAGTCCTACTACAATTCTCAACGTGAAAAAGTGTTTCCAGAAAACGAAAATAAACGCCAATGCAAATCTAAAAATAAAAAGCCTATATACTAGTCGTACAGCTGTTTTTTTAACGCTTCCAAATTTAAAACGATAATTCTATACTATTGGTTCGAAGACCTAAGTGTGGTGGACTAATTTCTATACCATATAATATATTCGGTAAACTATTAACCTTTATGTATTTTTTATTGTTGGTTTGAAAAACAAAAAATAAAGAGATAAAATTGATCGTTGAAATAATATTTAAGTAAAAGTATGACTACTCTACTAGAAATATCTACGCCCACAGTCATGATTATAACTTCAATATAAAATATATAGTATCTACCTACACGATACAAATAACGAAATTGGTCTGATATAAGTTCCAAATAAAGTAGGGCTTATTTAAAGAACATTCTATATATATATATATGTGTGTGTGTGTTACTACCTAGTCGTAATATAAGAATAACTAATAAGCACATGGTTTTAATAACAAAATACAATTACCTATTGTAATACTTTTGATTTGCATTGGATTTAAGATACAAATATTCTTTTCTCTTTCCAGCTTCATTTTCTTTGACTTTATACGTTTTTAATATCCTTTTTATTATTTTTGGAGTGGTTGGTGTACCATTGGTTAATGGTGGTGCATGTGCTGCATCAATTCTCATTCCATCAGTATTGTTTTCTTTTTGTGACCTGTATAAATGATTACTCCATATTATAAAATTAATGTATTTTTTAATTTGTCACATTGTTACTCTAATTCGAGATTTCGCATAAAAACCATATGATAAAATATTAAAGCATGGGTACATTATATTAATTAAATATGTACGTACTTTTTAAATGTTATAAGTGCTTAATAATGTGTTATTAGTTTACAATGTACCACATATCCATAAACGTATAAATAGATGGGAGCTTAGAAGGACTTAGCCTACCCTGAGCTAACTCAATACCTACACAAGATATGAGCAAATTCGGTCTTGTTCTTGTAAAAATGCGAGATACGTGTGCTATTGGTATTGTGCACGTTAATATCATGCGTAGTCGTAAACCACGCACGATAAAATTAGTAGATAAGGTAGACCAGCAAAAGTTTGAATAAACAATGACTGGAATCGATTATATTTGAAAAAGCAAATTTAAAAAATGCACTCGTTTGAATCTGTTTGCATTTAATGAATCTTCATTTATATTGATAGGATAGTACATAGACATTTCAAAATATTGAACCACATTTTTTTAAATTTATAATATTTTGAACGAGCAATAGTTTGAATAATCAATAACTAGATTCGATAATTTTTGAAAATTCTTGATTCCACATTTTACGGAAACTTCAAAAGTTTGAATAAGAAAAAATAAATTCTTGAATCGATCATATTTGAAAGAGCAAATTTTTTAATTACATATTGCGGCGCGACCCTTGTACAAATGCGCGGCGAATTTAAAATACTTAAAATGCTAGATTATCTCTGGTTATCATTGGTATGAGCACATACTTTATTTACTTTGATACTTTATTTCAATGATAACCTGAATGGTGTGATACTGAACCAAAATGTAATGTACCACGTTGGAATGGTGTGTTCCCATCACCAAATTGTCCCAGAGTTATAGTGAAAGCATAAAGTGAAATGGGAGAGATTTATAGTTTATCTGTGTTAAGTACTCAGTGGTGAATCCATGATAATATTCATGATAACAACTATATGATCTACCAAAATAGCGATCACATAAACGTCTATTCAAAACAAAAATAATTTCAAACTTTGTCGATTCGAGATATGTCATTTATAACACACGTTGTTTATTGACGATGTCGATTCAACACAATGCCATTTCTATAGTATGACGATTATTATTTAAACGTCTATTCAAAATCAAACCATTTCAAACTTTTTCTATACTCATGCCAATTCAAATGATTGTCGTTTAAAACAAATGACGTTTCAACATTATGACGATTCTATTCGTTGTTTTTCAAACTTTTGCTATGTATCCATTAGTGAACCTTATACCTACGGGCTTGGTAGACACGTTCAGAACTTCAGCATCAGTACCGTTTTATATTTCAAATCGAGTAAACACGTACACGCGAGTATTTGTCCAGTAATAATAATATTATTATTTAATAATTTTGGATTATCCCACGAGTTCGTCTGATAGTGATTGTGGGAAAAGGAATTGAAAGAAATGGCCGTGACAGTTTGTACAAATCAGTCCATTAGTAACCGCCGATTTTGGGTTCAACTTATTAATCAGGAAAAGGACGAAAAAGGGTTATTTAAAAAAGTATTTCCAAAGTTAACAAACGACTCGGTAAAGTTTCATCAATATACTTTCGATTTTTGAATGTTGTATGGTAAATTTACTTATTTACATAATAATATTGCTTGTCACATCTAAATATGGGTTACCACGTGGCGTGTGAATAGTGTGTCTTGACCTTTAAGAGGACGGCACACGTCCGATTTTTAAGGGGTTTTATATAGGCAATTTTTAAGAAATTTAAAAATAAATGAAAATCTATCGATTTTAAAATATTTGAATATACTTTCAAATTGCTGTAAAAAGTAGTCTTGTATAAACACCATTTATGATTGTCGGGCAATCACTGCAATATTTGTTAAAAAAATATGTTTACGCATTTTCCATTTTCCAACTCGAGAATATTATAGAAAGTTGAAGTAAAAAATAAATTATAAAGAACAAAATTTTCTAGCGACTGATGAAGCCAATTTTTGAAGTATATGCATTTTTACACGTTTCATGAGTTGTTGAAAAAAATCGATATTGTAAAAGCTTGTAATACGTGTAAAAATGGATATCTCAAAAAACAGCTCCATCAGTCCCTAGATAATGTTGTTGGCTATAATTTTGTATTTATTTTTTTTTTTGTTTCGTATTTCTAACATGTTTGTAAATTGATAAAAATTAAAAATGCTAATTCAAGTTTTTCGTTGAAAAATTGTCGGTGTGGTATCCTCTTAATATAGACTGTAGTGAAACTAGCAAGATCAAGATCAAGATTTCACTAGTAAGTAGCAAGACTAAAATAAAAGTGCAAGACCAAGACCAAGACTAAGACTTCATTGCAAGACTCTTGCAAGTCTCGTTTTATTAAATAAAATGAAAATTAATGAATTAAATATGTTATTTATTTTATTTTTTTCTTCATACATGTACACTACTTATAATTCCACTCCGAATATACAGATTTCTCGTAATGCAATCAATTTGTCCAAAAATGAGAACATATTATTGATAAATTAAGATGCGTAAAATTTGTTTTGGGACATCGGACCCAAATATTGAAAATCAAGGTTGAAATATACACAAAGACGAAGACAAATATTATTGCATCTATTCATTGGATAAATATACATATTTTAAGATATCAGGATTTATACGTGTGACAGAAAATTAATTTTTAATTTATCAGTAAATTCACACTTAAAACAATGATCTATAGTATTATGTAATTTTTTTACATTGTGTGAAATATTGTATATAATTGGATTAGTTTAAGTTTTTTTGGATGTTTAAGTTTACTCAAAAATTATTGAAAAATCATAAAATAAAAAAAAACAAATGTCCATTATACTGGACAACAGATTGATAATACTGCAGATATTTTAGTTAGGTAGGGCGAGTATTTTTAAATTCTTATCATACATATCTTCATATTGATTTAGAACATTTTGTTTCGCCAGAACTCATTAAATAATGATTCCAATTAGTTCATTCTGATTTCAACATATAGTTTCTACAAAAATTAATAATTGGGTATAAAAAAGTACTTTAAAAAAAATTTAATTTTAATAGTAATACTAGTTAGGCCTCAGGAGGATATAGGTATACTAAAATAATGCATTTGTAGAAAAAATTATAAATTTATAGGTACCTACTTATTTTTCTTGTAGCTAATTGGAATTGATGATGAGACTAGATGTGCCAAATAGTTATTGTTCACCGTGATGGGAGATTCTTCGGGTATGGGTGAAATGCTTAAAGTTTTATCAAATGTTAATGGTGTAATTTTCTTCTTAGGCGTTTTGATTACATTATAAGTTATATTAGGATTATGTTTGGAAGAAACCATTTTAGGCGAAATAACATGTTCTGCTTCTATACAAACTTTAGAAACGATGTCCATAGATGAAGGAAATAATGATTTTGCTTGACTAGTTCCTATAAAAAAAAATATAATTTTATATATTAAAACTTATAAAGTACACAATCTAGATAATAGGTATACCTACAATATAAACTCTAAACTATTGAATTTCCATAAATGTCTATGTTAAATAAAATTAAAATCTATAGGTATCATATTTTATTATTATCCCAAAACCTTAAGAGGACGCTATACACGGGTGATTTTTGGTACCATAAAACACACTCACTAAGATAGCGAATAATTTCGATCCCAGTAAATTTAGAGCCAAATCACCTATTATCAAAACAAGAGATAACAACATTTTCGAGTACATCTCGGAACTTTTTTTTGAAAAATTAATTTCCTAAAGAGTTACAATTGTTTAAATATGCTAAAAAAAAAAGTCGTTCACTTGTAAGTAATAAATTTCACGTCGTAATTAGAATAATGAAAAAAAGCTCCGAGGTGCACTCGAAAATATTGTTTTCTTTAATTTTAATAATAGGTGTTATGGTTCTAAAATTAATATAGAATCATTTATTTGCAATTCAAGTAGACGCATATATACTTTTAATAAATATCGTGGTTAGATACACGACAATAAAAATTGGTATTGGCAAAGAAATAGTTTTTAACTACTTTTAAAATATATTCAAGTCTTTATAAATAACTGGATTTCCATTTTTATTGAAATATCGTAAAAATTGCATACATAGAACTCCTTAAAAATCGGGTGAGCAGTTCAGAGATAAGTATTTCTATTATGTAAATTCTAATATTTAAATTCTATTATTTTAAATAAAATATAGGTATACCCATATCGTGAAATTTTTCCTAGTGATCATTATTTCTATTTTTACAAAATGAAGTACGCATAATTCTTAATGAGACCATTTTTTATCAAAAAATCTTTAAATAGATACCTATTTATCAGTTTTCTTTCTAAAGCCATAGAGGTTTTGTAAAAACATAAATTAATTATTACTTTTCGGTACTCCAGAGTCAGTGATTGCCGATTCTTGAATATTTTTCATTGTACCCATTGGTTTATTACTTGTACGTACTTCAGAATTGGCGATGATCGTAGATTTTTTAATATTATTTATTTCATTTTTTGGCACCTAGAAACGTTAAATGGTTTATAATAAAAATAAGAGGGTGTCTAAATATGGACGAATATTTTTAATTTTTATTCGTATATTTTTAATAATATTTATATAAGTAATAGATATATGTTGATGCATACATACACCAACTAATATATATAATTTAAGATATGTGACGCAACACACCCACTTTTAAGCGTTCTTTATAGGAAATTGTATAAAAAATGTAAATACAATAATTTTAAAATATTTAACTATATTTTAAAAGACATTTAAAAATAATCCTCCGTCAGTAACATTTTTCTATTGTTGTATTATCATGATACTTGTTAAAAACTAAACTACGTTCACGCTCATCAACTACACTTATACTCTCATATAGTTATCGCTCAGCAAAATGTACACAAAACATGAAAGATGGGAATATTTACAGTGCCCGAGTGTGGGGTATTTTTTCGATATATTTATTTGAAAATTTAAATAAAAAATTTCTCTGTCCACTCTCTCTAGAGCACAGTAAATATTCTCATATTTCATTTTTTAAACACATTTTGGCTCTGTGATTACTAAGATAGAAGCTATAGAGCGTGAACGTGTTTTGATACTATTTACTAAATGGGTGTGTAGCATCATCCTAATTAGGTATATTTTTTACAATAAAAATTACAATAAACACAAAAAAAAAAATAAATTACAATAAAAACCTACGTAGGTACGAGAATAAAATTGATAAAATATACTAAATCTACTTGATAATATTGAATTTAAACGAGGTTTAAAGTTTAACAGACCAAAATATCTCGGTTAACTTGATCTCTGGTTAAAGGTAACATTTAAACCGGTTATCATAAAATCACATATTTTATAGTTTAACTGAGGATTAACTTTAAACGGAGTTTAAATGCTCTTAACTGACGATTGATAAAATGGCCCTTAGTGATAGAAATTTAGAATAATAATATAATAATATTATAAAAATTACTAGCTACGTCATTCATCGAATAAAATATAATAAAAGCTAGGTATATATTACTATATACCTACAATTGGTATGTTAGAATTAAACATGAAACAAAAATTAAAATCAAATATTAATTTAGTAAAAATCGTTATTACTTGAATCTAGAACTATGAAAATATTTAGGTACACGTGCACTATATAAATAAATCAATAGCTCTTAGATTTAATAGCTTTAAAATCAATACGTACATTTGAATGTGGATTTTCAATCATAAGATTCCTTTGAGAACTTTGTTCTGCAGAAACACCTTCAACTTGACTCTTGGATTCTAAACAATTTAATATATTGAATATTATAATAAATAATAATAGGTAGGCAATGGTATGGCCAGTGGGGTTTGGGGGTTTAAACCCCCCCCCCTTTTGAAATTATTTTATATAGGGATCTGCTTTATATTATTTTATTGTTCAATTATTTTTCCTATCTAATGAAAACTGATTATATTTTACATATTTTAGTATTATTTATTCAAAATATTTAAATTCAGAACTATAGGTATCTGATAGGTATACAGATTTATATGGTAATAAAAAAAAAATATTATTTTTTTATTTACTTAGTGTGCCGCACACATCCGGATTTTAAGGGAATTTCGTATAGGTAATTTTTAACAAATTTTAATTTAACAATAATAAGGTGTTTAAATAAATAATAATAGTATAATAAATAAATAATAATACTGTCACTTTTTATGATTATTTAATTTTGATATTTATTCAAAAATATGTTAAGAACCAGGTGCTGGCTATTTATTAAGGGGAAAAATTTATAAAAATTTTAAACACATCACCGTAAAATATAGTCCGATTTCAATTATTCTTTTTTCATTTGAAAGAGGAAGATTTTCTACAGGTCGGATTAAACTTCGATTTTTGATTAAATTAAAAAAGCCTAAAAAATAAATTTCAAAAATACAAAAAAAAAAAAATGGAATTTTCCAGACATTATTACATAAATATTCTTCCGGCAAAAAAAGAACGAAATCGGACTCTATTCTACAAGGTATGAGCGTTTTTCCTGCGAGGCTTGTTTATGCATATAAAATAATATCGGCACAGACCTCTTAACACGAAACAAACAATAAATATTTTTTTTAATGGTTTCAGAATTATAACATCTAATTAGTAAATCAATAGAGAACATTTTGGATACAACTTCTACTCTATAATATCGCTATTATTACACATAATATATAGGTAATAAATAATGCTATTATTATTAACTAATATCTATTTATAATTATATTTCATCTTAAGGGGCCTCTACACTACCATTTTTAGTAAAAAAATATTCATTCTAATTTCAACAGTCCAGCACGATGTATACTCCGATAACAAATTTGAAAACGTGTATAGATTTTTAATCACTTGTTCAAGGGAATGATCGAGCCATATTTTTAATTTTAAAAGTTTATGCAATAATTAAAACCATTTAGAGTTTCCAAAATGTTGAATATAAATATCTAATTAAATAAAAACAATCTTTAATAAATGTTTCGACCATTCCCTCGTAAATGTTATGAAGAATTAGAATATTTTTACAAAATTAAAATTGATATACTCATTGCGACGTTCTAATGAAATTAGAACCGTCTATTTGAGTGAAAAATTAACATTTTTTCGTGGTTATAAAATAGATAACTGACATGTGCACGCGGGTAGTAGGCGGATTTTTAAAGAATGTTATTATCTTATATTCAAAAAAAACATATTAGAATAAAAAATATTTGGAATAGGTATCTGAATACATTTCAAAAAAACCTAAAAAAATAAATTACAAAAATACAAAAAAAAAAAAATGGAATTTTTCAGACGTTTATTACGTAAATAATCTTCTTCTGGCAAAAAAAAAAAAGAAATCCGACTCTATTCTAAAAGGCATGGGCGTTTTTCCTATGAGGCTTGTTTATGCATATAAAATAATATAGTCATAGACCTATCCTAAGTTCCTAACACAAATAATTGAAAATAACAAATAATTTTTTTAATAGTTTTAGGGCCATTTTATCAATCGTTGGTTAAAATACCATTTAATTATATTATAATATATATATCTAGATTTAAGATTAAAAGTAGATTAAAAAAATAATAATTTTATCAATCATATTTATTCTAAGTTTAATTAAAATGAAACAAACTGAAGATTAATTAGCTATCAAAACGCATTAATTCAAGTAAGTCACGACATTAATATGAACATGATGTCAGTTTTAATCAGTGAATTGTTATCTATTAACACCCATATTTTTTTCGCCGAGATTATTATTTATGTGTTTTCGTGATACTGCTATTAATATTTATGTGTGTTTTTAAATTGTTTATTTAGGTAATTAATAATTTTTATAAATGTAAATTGTAGTTATATAGTTCATATTTTTCTTATATTTAAACTTATTAATTATTTTTCCAAGATGTATTCAAAAGCCAAACGAGAACATTCCAAAAATGTCTTGGTAGTCAGACAAGAACACATATTGGAGAATAAGAAAACAAATGCTATTTTGGAAAATCTTGATCGTCTGATTTATTCAAATGGTCAATACTTGTTGACAATAAATAAGGTCATCGAAGTTTGAAATTCATTTTTTAATTTATATAAATCAAAATATAAATTTCTTCGTCACTACTACTGCTAATAATTTTTTCATCTAGAATTAATTATAAATAATATTCATATATAATCCGATAATCGTGATTATAATAAAGTATAAATACTTGCTTTGATATTTATTATTAATTTTAAATAACAATATTAATAAAAACCTACGTAGATACAAGAATATAATATAGTTATACCTACCTACATAATGAAATTGATAAAATATACTATAATCTACTTGATAATATTGAATTTAAACGAGGTGTAAAGTTTAACTGACCAAAATATCTCGGTTAACTTAATCTCTGGTTAAAGGCCAGTTAACATTTAAACCGGTTATCATAAAATCACATTTCTAGTGTAACTGAGGATTAACTTTAAACGGAGTTTAAATGCTCTTAACGATTGATAAAATGGCCCTTGGAAGTTGGAGTTATAACATCTGATTAGTAAATCAATAAGAGAATAACATTTTGGGTAGAAATTCTACGCTATAATATCGCTGAATATTGTATGCTCGAAATCCCTTTTTACATTATTGAATGACATGTTTTCTTTTATCTACTTTAAACCACTTAAAGAGATATTTCAATTTGTTTTTTTATGTACACATTTTTACTAATCATTGGTGCGTACGTGTGTAAGGCATCCTCTTAAAAGTGGATATAATTAAAAGAGTAAATAATATATACTAATAATATAAAAACAATTATTAAGTATCATGACAATGAATATTCTATACCCAAAACATTCCGTCCATAATAACTTCTGCAAAAACATGGAGAGTCGTACTTATAGGATTATGCTAAAAATGTTTGTTTAACATTTTGTTATTATTATTATTATTATTATTTTGGCAATCACTATCAAGAAATTTAATTTTTGGAAATCATATTTTAATTATTAAATTTATAATGAATATAACGTCCACTGAATGGTATATTTGTCAGAATTAAAAATAGAGGAAATCTTGTGAAGAGGTAAAATGGGAATCGAACCCGTTAAGGTAAACAGTTCTGATTGCATATTCTGTGATATACCTATGTAGCACACATTAGATTTGTAATGTATATGTATATTATTGTATATTTAACATTAAATAATTTATGTGCAATGCTTTAATATTTAAATATAAGAAAATTATTGAATCTAAAATAAATCCTATAACAATTTCATCAATACTTCAAAACGTTTCTCTGAAATCTAATAAAAAAAATTAAGGTGTGAAATAAAATAAAATACAATACTACAATATTTTTATAAATCACAATTGGCTAATTTCAATTTTTTTTTTTTATAATACTATTAATTAGATAGCATGCATTCATTAAATTCATATGACCTTATTACATTTAAATAAATATAATAATTTAAAAATAGTTATTTATTTGTTTATTTTTTTATTATATTATAGCCATATACCTACTCGTTTGTATGTACTATTATTGCTACTTACCAGACGTTTTTGTTGATATTTTATTTTCTTCTATATTAATTATTGACATTTTTGCTGATAGTAACAAATCATTATACACCTTGTCTAGTTTTAATGTTTGCTCCTGAAAATTTAAAATAGCTAATTAAAAACTACTTCTATTTTATAAAATATACTATATTCTATATTATATGATCTGTAAAATACGATTTTCCATTATTTGCCATTTTATATAACGATTGCATATTTTTTCAGTGAAACAAAAGAATAAATATTTGTAGAGAAAAATTAAAACTACCGTAATAGTTATAGGTCATCATTTATTTTACTAGTATTTTAGAATATACAAAACCTCAATAATAATTATTAATTAATATATTTTTGTCTTTATAATTCTTGCTTAGACACTATTATTCTAAGTTCAAACTTAGTTCGTTTTATTTCAAACTTATCTTGTTGAAACAGAATTTCACCAGATTGTCATTTTAATGTTTACTTATCTTTTTCTATCCCTCATACAATTTGTTCATTAACGTTTCGACATCCACTAAATTAAAAAATAAGTAAGTATTAGTTACTACTACGTATATATACTATTAAAATAACTGAAAAATGTATTTTTATTTTGTATAGGTATTTGTAAAAGTATCTACCTAATATTTAATAAAATATTAACAAATTAATAATAAATCAATAAAAATACCTAATTGAAGTTTAGTGTGTTTTGAGCTTTCAATATATTATTATCTATGTGACTATATAGTAATGAAAACTATAATTAATAATACCATTACAATTGTATTTAGGTATTATGACAGAACCTATATTATATATAATATAATTGTATTTTTAATGATTCAATTTATTTTAGAATCAATAGGTAGTTACAAAGAATAACTCAAAACGTTTTATAGGCTTTTGATTATTGTATAATCACAAAATAATACGGATCAATGCGGAAAATATTAAGAATATGAAATAAAAAATAAATCGGGGCGAGATTTGGTAAAATACCATTCTCTGATTTATAACTATTATTCATTATTTTCGGCAGGTTACACTTATTTTACACATAACCCTTTTCTACGCTTTAAAAAATTATATTGGGAATATTAAAACACGACCTTCTTAAGGGGCCACAACATCTGCCATTTTTAAGGGGTTCTGTATAGGAAATGTTTAAGAAATATTATGAAAAATTAGATTTTGCCTAGTGCACTATTTTCACTTGAACCGGCCCTGGCTCAGATGTATTATTTGTCTAGACTTATCCAGAATACCACAATAATACAACAGTTTAATACAAATTATCTATACAAAACCCCTTTAAACATCCGGTGTGTGGCGTCCTCTTAATACATTACAATTTGTTTATTGATTATATTATGGTGTTTTATATTAAACCTAAAGGGCTTATAATGATATAATAATCTGTAATTTAATTTATATAAAGAATCTTAATGATGAAGAAGTGCTTTTCGAAGGTTTATTTTAAAATTCCACTTATTTTAACAGAATCTTAAGGGCCTCTGTCGCTCGGTCAATTTTTACTCAACATACCCCACACGAGTTCCATGAGTACGTCCGATTGCGTTGTCCGATATTGATTTTGTAAACGGATTTACACTTGTAACAAAGTCTTCTTCGTAACGGTCTTTTCACATTTACTATATTACTTTTGAATATTTAGCAATTTATGATAGAAAAATTCAAACTTTATCTATTAAAAAAAAATATACTTTAAAATTAACTTTTTAAAAATGTGAGATGACGGTTCAAAAGAACATTTTGTAAAGCTTCCAAATCTGTTTTTAAAATTTATATATAGGATCATTTGCTCGATCGTACTGATGGAACTCATAAAAATAGTCAAATCACGTATAGAAAAAGATGATGTATTGTCTAGGGAAAACTTTAAATATATTTACCTTTTTTATGTCTTACTTATTTAAAAATAATATAGTGGCACCCGAAGTCAAAACTATTTCAGTAATTCTAAAAATAAATTTTAATTTTCATCTTTTTTTCATACCTTAATAATAAACTGAAGTCATTCAGCATCATTCTTGAAATCATCATTGTATCACGTACTTTACAATATATACGTCAAAAAAGTCAATATAAAATGTTACTGTTTATATTTATTTGGAAGCATAACTTCCATTAATTTTTAAAACACAAACTTGAATTTTAAAACTGATTAATATATTATATATCATAAAATTATAATTACATAAATTACTTATTATTAATATTATTTACAAATTACAAAATTTTAGATTATTATTATTCGTAGTAATATTTTATATTAAATAATATTAAAACATATAGGTAGGCATGTACTTACATAATACATTAGTCCAATTGATTTTGAATTACATCACGAATATCAATTTTCATGATGATTAGGTAATAAAAGATATAACTTAAAACTCATTATTTAAAAAAATACTTAACAAAATTCAATCTCCTTTTATTTCATGTAATGCGCATAACGGGAAGAGCAATGAAGTTTTTACGGGGGATTCAGGTCCAGGGTACGACGGACCCCTCAGATCCAAAAACCATTGATTATACATTTTTGTAGATATAAAATTTTGATGACTTAAAAAAGTAACAATAATGCCTTAACAACTAATATAATTACTTTATTTTAAATTCTGAATGGAGCAAAATATTTTTCCTTTTGCAATGATATTTATTATTTTATATTTTTCTATAAGAAATTTTTCGTTCAGGAGGGCAAGAGACTTAATATTATAATCCAATATTTTTTATATGTACCCATTTTTCGGCAGAAAATACAATTAACTTGGAAGAGATAATTTTTCAACAAGAAAAACACTATTAAAAATGACCAAAAACGCTAGTCAAAATAATGGTTATTTCTTCATAATTCCGAAAATATTGGTTTTAAACACTTAAAAATTTCATTAAACGATTAAAACAATATTTTTTAAACAAATATTTTTATTTACAATGACTTTATAAATATGCATGTTGCAGTTTTGGTAACAAAAAAATCGATGATCTATTTTATTATTAAGCCATGGTTATATTAATTAATTGTTTGTTTATAATATTTTTGTAACCCCTCCCAGAAATAAGTTAATTACGGGATTCTCACCGTACTATGAAAACCAATTTTTTCATCGAAATGAAAGAAATTTGTGGTTCGATTTGTTTTTTTTAATTTCTTTTTATAATATAAAGATTAGGTCCTACAAATTATATAACTTACTTTTAAGCCGTCATCGAAGTCTTTGATACTTTTTTCGATTAATTCTCCGCATTCCTTTACAATTCCATATATATTTGAGAATCCATCAGCAAAATCCATTTTTAATAGTTTGATAATCTATTTTATAAAATCAGTTCACTAGAAACATACAAAAGATAAGTCATGTAAAAATTAATAAAAATATTACTAAAAAATTTGTCTATAGAGTAAAATTATATCTGCACAAAATCATTTTAGTCCCGGAGGGTACACGGGTGATTTTAAGAATTTTTTATTATTTATCAATTATTTAAAATATTATGAATCTTCATTATTACATCTAACATATAAAATGGAAGTTTTTATTAAAAATTTATATATATTTTAAGCATACAATTATATGACTTAAGTATAAGGTGTAAATAATTAGGACTGTTACACGTCTCCGTCTATCAAACAGGCAATACTTATAGGAAAATCATGTGCTATGGCGCTACGCAGAATTTAAGTTGCTGTGTTTAGAGCTTATTAACACCTATTATCAATTTTAAGTTGAGATTATTTGTGCTTGTATTATAGAACTTTTAAAAATTTCAATTTTAAACAGAAATTAGTATTTCAAATAATATTTATCTAGTTATTCTTTAATTTACGTCTAAAATTATTATTATTTATTTCTCTCTTTAAAATAAATCCAACTAATACAAGGTAAAAAACATAGACATATTACGTAGGCGTATTTATGGAGAGGGTGCTAGGGAGGTGGTCGATTTTTAATATAAATATTTTTACGTACAAAAAATACCAATAAAATGGAAAAACATGCATTTATAAAAATTAGGGTTATTTCTTTGTAATTTCGAAAATAATAATAGTAAAGACTTGCACCTGGTATACTATAGGTTATTTTGATACTTTTTTACATAATACAATTATAAACAAAATGTTATCAATTTATGGTTATTAATAGAAATTATTAGTTTTTAATTTTTTATGTTGTATAAGTTGAAACAATGGGTTTTAACTTTTAAGACCGGAAAATTTAATAAAAAATTAGTCGCGGTACATCATTATACTCACACTACACAATATAATTTAGGGGTGGATTTGAGGAAGACTTGGCCATCGTCTCCTCCTTGAAAACTACATATTTAATCATTATTTGAGAAGTATATGATTATGAGCAGGGGAGAAGATAAGCCATAAGTACCGCATCAAAAATAATGGCCTTATTAGGGGATGTGGGGACTATATTCCACAATACGGCTCTGTCATATTTATATTATAAGATATACCGTTAAATAAAAGGCGTTTAAACTCCATTACAATATATTTTATGCGTAGCGTGATATTACTATACTGTAAAATTACACTACATAGAAATTAAACTGCGCTGTTTGGGTTATAAATTTAAAATTTAAACACTAAAAATTACCATACATTAGAGAGCGCATTACACTCGCATTTTTACAGGTTATGCATAGTGAATTACGAGTATTATGATATTTTTTGAATTAAACATATTTCAACAATTTAAATATATTTTTAAAGTAATTTAAAAAAAAGTCCTGTGTTAGTAGGCCGTACCGTTTTTTATTGATGTGCAGTGATGTAGTCGTAAATTTTTAGTGGGTATACGCTGAAGCTTTAGGGACTTATCCCCTACTTAGTGGCACAATGTTTTTCTGTTTTTAGGGGGAGGGGTGGGGTGTGGTCCTCTACATTATTTCAAGCCTAGTATTTTTTTTTAAAGAACACATATATTAATAAAATGTAATACTATGGTGGAGTTGAAGTACTCTCCCCTCCCCCGAACGTTTAGGCTAATTGTGATATTGCCAGGAATAGGACTTGAAAACGTTATATTTATAATGATATTATGACATAAAAAAATCAATAAATTATTATAACGGAAAACGTTATAACTCAAAATTTAAATAATAGTATTTTCAAACGAAAAAGTTTTCAAGCCTTGGCCAGAATGACAAACAAGTTTTGATAAGAAGATAAGAAGAATAGAAAAATAGTTTTTCTATCACAAAAATATAAAACTTTTAAATTAAAAACGTACTAGTAGTGTCTAGATACAAACAATATTGACTCAGAAAATAAGTGACTTAAGTGTTAAAAAAATTACCCAGTATTCCCATGAATATATAATTTAATATTACATTCTCCGTAATATTGTTTTTCATATAATTTATAAATAAATTGATCAATGAATCCTTTGGTATTAAGTATTAAGAAAGGTACCTAATATATTTTTTTAAATATCTCAAAAATAATCAATATTATTATGCATACATGTTTTATATTAGGTACTTAATTATTCAATTAGTTATTATGATGTACGGGGGAGAATTGCATAAAAATATAAGTGAATGTATGTGTACCTACTGTTAATTTGTATAAATTAAAAATTCAGTAGGTACCTACGTAGTGTAAGTTGTAGATATACTAAACACGGTCTACAAGCATTTAAAATTTCGAAAAATCGATAGGTACATAATGATTATAGTCATTTTGAATTGATCGTCCCGAATACGTGCAATTTATCATATTACTTATAGTGTGTAAATCAAATATATATATTATTATTTATTTTTGTGAGATATGTATAGGTAAAATATTATAATATGTACAATAATATGTAAAATTCATCGGCACCCGGTACTATTCCCAAAGTGAATAGAGCATGCCTACATAATAATTTCAATAATCGTACAATAGTCACGGAGAAATTGAATATTTTCTACAAGAACGAAGTCTAAACTAAGAAACTAAGTCTACCAAAGAACACAATACTGTTGTTACAACTACCGAGTTATAAATTCTTGTTGTTCATAAGCGTATCACTTATCAGGCAACGAAAAAAATGTTAATAAATAAAATTAAACTTTTTTTTTTTTTAAATGAATAAGTACTGCGAATTTGTCACTAGACCGTAAATGATAATTGGTCGAAGTGGGTGAGTATGCGTAGGTATACGCATTAACGAAAAAGTTGTGAAGTAGATATACACGGCGTACCTATACCTTCCACTATACATCCTCGTTGATGTGTTATATTAGCACGATAGCACTATATTCGTTAAAAATCACGTTCACGCTCTAAACTTACACATTTCTTATATCAATATATTATAATAACCGTAAAGTATAAAAATACGAATTTTCAATATAATAAATAAAATATGAAAATATGAAATATTTTATTATAATAAGAATATTTACTGTGTATTAACGTGGAGTTTTTTTGTGTTTTTTTTTTTTTTTTCATTTGATCGGTATACTTATTTAAAAGCCTAAATACCGTGTTTGAAAATCATGGCATTTTCGAGTTGAAAAATACCGATTCGCCATTAGATCGATTAGTGGCCGGATCGTCTAGACGCTGAACCGTCAGACTGTCTCGCCGCGCCGAACTCTATTCGCCACGGCCATCTCGTCGTAGGACCCCTTTTCGACGCAGGCCCTACCCTCTCGCCACCGCCAGACCTTTTCACCACGTACCCCATTGCCAAACTATTTCCCATTACCTCGATACCTGAAAGACTTGTAAACTATACTTTTATATTTTATTCCGCGGAATACTTATTCGAATAAACTGGTAAAAAAATGGTTCAGAATATAGGTATTCCGCGTATACATAAAACCGAAAATATTCTAAATATTTACTCGAATACTTTAAAAAGTATTCCAGTCATACTAAATTTTTAATTACACGTCTTTTTATATCCTTATATACTTTGGTTTAAGAGCAAAAACACCTATTATAAATTCGAAAGCAGACAACATTTTGGAGGGTATGTAATATTGTTTTTTCAATAAACTAAATATTTAACGTTCTAATCTAACAATCAAAAATATTTTTATATTTGTTTTAAACGGCTGTAACTTTTTTTATAGGCATTATTTTATAAAAAGGATGTAGCGCTCTTTCCAAAATATTGTTAACTTTCGATTATATAATAGGTATTTTTATTCGTAAACCACTGTGAAACGAATTATCGTTATTCTGCGTAGACGTGTTTTTGCACTAGAAGACGGGAATTATCACGTCCCCTTATGGGTAGGTATACGGCTTATAAAATTCAGTGGTGGATCGAGAGCAAGATTTTTTTTTTTTTTGGGGGGGGGGCAAAAGCCTGAAATTTCATAACATGTTAAAATTATTCCATGGTCACTAATTTAGGGGAGGGGAATTACCTGACAATAATTTTTTGCTGAAACCGTTAGTGAATATACAAATATTGGCAATGAACAAAAAAAAAAAAAGTTATAAATTTAAAAAACTGAATTTGAGCTTTCCCTTGCAATTTACACTTTGAACACCCATAGATATTCTTGAACTTGTTTTGAAGATAAACTATGTAAGCCTCTCTTTGCTCTTTAGTAATTCTTTTATTAATGTAATAGTTAACTGAAACACAATAATTCATTATTCTTATATTGGTCTCAAGAACATATCTCAGTATCTGTAACTAATGAAGACAGAAGTTATATACTCTAAAAAATTGAATTAATAATCAATATTGTTTTTGATGTTGTTGATCATTGTTAAAAGTGCAGTTTTTAGGTTGAATAAAAGTTTTTGTTTTTTTTTTTATTCGAAAAGATACTAAATAATTTTTTTGATACCATGGTAAGATTTATAAAAAATTAGGTAGGTATATATTAGTGTACATAAAATCAAAAAAATGAAAAATGAACAACAGTTATTGTTATAATCACTAAATCACATGCTATATCATGCGACACAATTCGTTAACGTTATTACAAACAATTTTAGGTTATAAATAAATATTATTATTTCAAAACACGGACTTCAAAGTTCAAAATAACTATTATCACAAAATTCTGTAATCATAGCACGGTGACTACGTTGTAAACTATTCGGTTCAAAATTAAATTGACATTCATGTAAATTTCTAATTATTATTTATTTTTTGGATAAAGATGACAGATTATCGGTTACCGACAGTGCAAATAAAATTACTGGAGTAATACATATCATAAAGTAAATCATATAAAGTATAGTAAAATAGAATATAAAAAATGTCTTTGGGGAGGGGGGGATAAATGCGACCTTTGCCCATCCACTGGATCCGCCGCTGTTATACATGTATGTCAGCGGACAGTGACGTTTTTAAAATTTCGTTGTCCTAGGTACACATTTATTTATTGCACTCCTCTGACCTCCCAAATGCATGCAACAACAACAAAAACCGCTGTATGAATAATTTATAAATGTTTATGATGTTCAAGTAAAATTATAAATAAAATAATAACATACAATTTATTATGGGGCATATATAATAAAAACATTTAAAATTTAAAAATTAATTAGTTATAAAATATTATATTATTTATATAATTTTATATATTTTTTATATTATTATTTTTATATTGAAAATTGCCTGGTTATATTTCTTTTTCCAAAAAAACATCTACCTATTAATTAAATATTTCTAAAACAAGTAGGTGGTGATTATATCATTCAAATAAAACCTTTTAAAATTTGCTGCCCTCAAAAACATGATGCCCGGGATCAATTGCTCCCTCCCTAAATACGCCACTGATGTATGTACTCGATTAATCGCGATAGGTTATCATAAAATAATTGCGATATTGGTTTCTGTGTAAGCCGTCTTATAATACATTTAGCCATTAGCTACAGCTTTATTAAACTAAAGTAAACTTTTCAGTCTTTTCATTAAATTAAACCCCGAAAATTTATGTTCTAAAAATTGTGATAATAATAATACCAAATAGGTAATCGTTTCATTTGTGTTAAAATTGGTAAAATAATATTTTCTGTGCGTTTACCAATTTTTATTATTTCCCAACTATAAATTCTTATAATTTATTAGAAGTTGGTCTTGACCCCCGGTAATAGATTCTTATTTTACGTATCTACGAGTTTAGACCCGATCTATGGAATAACCCAAATTTTCTGAAGCCATATGTCTGGTGTCTATCGCAGTATAAAATATATTATCTACTTATTTCATACTACATATTATATTAATATTGTGGATTATATATTTTATTATTAATTATACCACGTATAGGTAGTTCATAATTATCAATTTATAATAGGTAATTATTTTGTATAGATAGATCAATACAGAAACAATTTATTTCCAGAACGATATAACCAAACATTTTTACTGTTTATACAAGTATTAATACAAATATTATTTGATATAGAATATTCAAGTATAAAATTAAAAATAATAAGTGAATACACGAAAAATATTTATATTTCTCATTTTCTCGGGTAAAGCTGAATAGAAATTTTACGAGTATAAATGTTGTTAATCAGTTTGAAAATTTATTTATATAATATAGATGGATGAATACAAAAAACCCGATCTTCCGATCGAAGCACAATTTTTTTGACCATTTACAAAATGTAAATATTATAAAAAATGTGAATACTATTTAGTACCTATTTACTATAGCATATACTATATTAAATGATGAAAATAGAAATTTAAAAGACAATATATCTGTTTCCGCACAAAGCTGAGTATTGCGGTCGGTAATATAAAGTAAAAAAGTTTTACGATTCGAAAGTTCCGTATCATATTTAACTATTTTACTCATTCAATAATACTTGTGATTTCGAATTTCGAGGCCTTGCAACAATACTTAGTCCAGAGCCTCGTAAAACCTGGCACTGTCTCTGCTACCGAGAAACCGAAAAAATACCAACTAGAATGAATTTTCCATTGAAAATCGAACACTCCCTACTGCTTTTACCCGAAAAGTTGTTTTCAGAAAAAACAAACAGCATTATATACGGCGAATAAATGAAAAAATAAATAATAGAGTATACCTAATATATATGCAGCTGGACCGAATATGTACGTAATAAACCATCCCATCGTACGTAAAGTTATATTATATTATATAGTTAAAAAAAATAAAATAAAACGTATGAGCGTAGGTATACCTACTACCTATATAGTTTCACGTTTTGTATAATACGGAATAAAAAAATAGTACCTAATTACCTTTTCAATAGTGTATATATACGAGTGTATAATTTTTATAAAGAATATAAATACGTACAGCGTAGGTATAACAATGTTCAATATAATTTAAAGAACAAAACTAGTTTTGCTACTTTTGCTATATTATTTTATACACTTTTTACTAATAATTTTCACTGGGTCCGTCACAAAATCCTTCGCAATCCTACGGGGTGTGCCCGCCTATTTAATGTAGTATAGTGTAGCCAGTACATGTACAGTTATTAGTGGCATACAAATATAATATTATTATTTATCGCCTCTAATAATATACACCGACTGAATTTTTCTAAACCAAAATAATTTCAATATAATATTATAATATTTACCGATATCTACAGGTACGTTAGGCTCGTGCGACCACGTCCGGAAAATCGCGTGACGTGAAACCCGTAGTCTGCCGCACTATACTAACGTGTCATCGTGTTAGCTCCGGCAGTCCGGCGTCCGTCAGCGAATTATATAGCGAAATGGCGGGGCGGCACCCCTAACGGATTTCTTTTATCTTACGTACGAAATATCGACCGTACAATAATAATATTGTGACGGTATACATAAATAAAATTGGCGACGTGATATAGTGTGAAATATATATATGGGTAATGATGACATAATTATATTGAAAATCGCCTCGATTAAAACTATATATATATATATAGGCACTAGTGATGTTACGAACTGTTCGATTTTCGAACTCAAAATTGGAAATATTCGAACCGAACTAAACACAAAATAGTTCAGTTCGAATATCGAACCTAGGAAAAAAAATTTGAAACTAATTTGTCGAAAAACGATAAAAAGAAATGAAAAAATGTGGAATCCTTCTTTACTTAGACTTAAAATTA
>JAIPRL010000205.1:0-65101 GCA_025469235.1 Pemphigus obesinymphae
CAGATAGAATAAAAGAAGACTTGAAGATGTTGGGAGTAAGAAATGCGGAAGAAACGGCAAAAGATAGAGGAGAGTGGGGACAAGTAGTTGTTGCGGCAATGGGCCTGAAAGGCCTGTAAAAAGTCAAGAGAAAATAACTGGTATCTACTTTTTACTCACAGTGTAATAAATATACTCGTATTAAATTAGATTGAATGTAGGTATTCTCTATGTATGTCTAATAAAATGTAATTTGATTTATTTTATTTTGTCATACGTTCTATTACGTCGCATAAATCGCCCTTATGCAGGAGCAGACTGACTGGAGTACAGGAATGCTATAGAATTTCTTTACCCTCAATATCATTTGCTAAATAAATATACTCAATAAATAGAGAGTGGGATTTTATATCTACTCTGTATAAATAATATTAGATAATCCCACGTCTTTGTTTATCAGTCCACGCCAGCTCTATCTGTTTCTATCCACGAGCGTTTTTCTCTAAATTTAAAATTATAAAATATAATTATTCATAAGTATAATTGTTAATATATATAATTATTCAGCTATTACATAATTATACCAGATACCTATTATCTATACTATTTTATAAGTATTATACAAAATTATATCTATAATCTATCCTATTTTATAATAATTATTATAGATATTGTAAATTATTAATTGATTGACTCATCAATGTTCAGTCCATTGGCATAATTCCGTAAAATTTTAGCGGGTCGCGGGTTCAAAACATCATTGACAAGGTCAGCGCAAGCAATTTTTTACACATAGGTAAGATTCAATTTTGCATCTTTCCCCCAAAAAAGGTATATCACCGTATACGCCTTAAGTCACATTTGATCATCGGTCCAAAAACCGATAAACCAAGCCATTTCCAAAGCCGATCGCTCCGATATGACTTTGTCATCTTTTTATTTCATAGCTTATCTTACCTAACTTTTAAAGTACATACATATAATTATACAAGTATAAAAAACTTAACATGGGTACATGTAAAAATTAAAATTTTATACTTGTATATAATTATAAAGGAATTTTTTTAGTTAACATTTTTGTGTGTGGTTTTTTTTAAAATTTAAAAATGTAAATATTTCACGATTTTCAATCACGGATTTTAGGCTTTCAAATAAACATATTGAAAAAAACTCTACACTTGAGTACAATAAATATTCTCTTATTTCATGTTTTGTATAAATGTCGACTCTGCGATTACAAATATAAGAGAGAAGTTGTAGTGTATAGAGCGTGACCGTGATTTTTAACGAACGTGGTGATAACACTCCAATAAAAAATGGCACTGACACATGACTATTTTTAAATCACTTTTTCAATATTGTAATTAAATATTATTAAATTGATGGGTATTCATTTTTTAATAGACTTTATAAAAATTGCCTATATAGAACCCCTTAAAATATCGGGCGTGTAGTATCCTCTTAATCTGCACTCTGCAGGTTTGGGCGGGGAAATGTTAGAGACCTAACGTACGATACATATTATTCAGATTTAATTTTCAAATGTATACATGGTTATGAAGATGCTATAGTGTAATATACGCACCTTAAAATAATGTCCTAATAATATTAAAACTACGTCGTAATAATATGTGGTTTCGACGAGGAGTTTGTATTTCGTATAATATATTATAATAAAAAAAATTTGTATAAAATATGCACGATAGACAGGGAGGGAATAATCGTAACGTATCGCGTCGCTAAAAACCGGTCGCGTGTGTTCCATCGTCGTCTTCGCGTTGTAAATTTTTCCTATATAGGTATGAGACATACGCCACCGCACGTTAACGAAGGACTGGCCGCCGATCGGTTCTGGCGGTGGAACTGCTGCGGCGGATTCGTTCTCATTATATATTTTAGTATACTATTATATATAGAGTATGTCTCAGAAAGACTGAATCGATGTTAAAATAGTCATTTTGAACTTTTGAAAATTATTCCAAGTGTTATAGATAAGAATTGAGGATAATAGGCGCAGGGGTGTTCAAGCTTCAAAAATAAATTCGCATATATATAAACAATTAATAAAAACAAAATATTATTATACCTAATATTTAAACATCTTTTATTTTCAATAAACAATGAATAAAAATAAAATAGTTTTGAAAATGTATAAATTTAAATATATAAATGTATTATGTATTATGTACTTAACACTATTAATCATATACTTATTAATTTATTTTGAATTAAATTAATTATGAAAAATAAGTACACCGAAAAGATTTTTAAACGAATTTCAAGTAGGTATCAAGTCAATATTAAAATATAATATAACTATGGCTGAATTACCCGGTGTTGTCCGGGGAAAAAAATTATAATTGTTCAACTCCTTTTGAGCGTAACTCGCTATGGAAGCCCTGTCTTTTTAAGTGTCAATCACCCAAAATAACGTTTAAAATATTTAAATTTCAGTAAGAAGCGTTATCTAACATATTTTATTAAACCTATTTTTGAAACTGTTCCCGCCCAAAAAAAAACCGACTCCTAAATCCGCCACTGCTGATAATTCATGCCGACAAGTGGAGACAATTATTAAATTTAATACGGTTGATTCGGGCACAGCGGAGTTGTGCACGCCGTCGCGTCGCACGGTGCCCGCAGTCTATTGTCGTATGTACCTATATGAATATTAATAATCATATTAAGCCGCGTCTACACTATACGGCAAATGGCAACGAATGTTAGCAAAGGCAAGTATGCTCGAATGTGTTGTATTGTTCGGTAACATTTTTAATCTTTGTCTACACTATTCAACAAATTCCAAGGGGTATTGGGTTGCGTTCAGTCATATGTATTTTTTTTTTTTTTTATATTATTTAATCTAAATACCTAACTTTTAGTATCTTACCGAGGAGCCTGCTAGTAAAACTTTTGTAATAAGTTTGATTTGAACATTATTAATATATTTTTTTAAATTTACAAGTTAAATAAACAAGTGTACTGAATATATCCATCCAAGAATCATATTTTAGTTTTGTAAGCTTGGATTTTGGATGCTGTGGGTCCCATAATATAGGGCTGTCTTGATAAAGTTAAATACGTTTCAAACAATTTTTATCAGTCTAGTAGCACTTCTCAAAATTTTCCATTATCGAAATATTAAAAAATTAATAACTGAAAAATAAAATTACGTATCGTATAGTTACTATTACGGTCTCACATCCAAAAAAAAATGAATTACCTAACACATTTTTCGAATTGTAAACAACTTTTTGAATCGTCAGAATTTTCATTATTAACAGTTAAATTTGTTGAAGCTATTTTGATACTTCAATAGGAATTTAATAATCGATTTAAAGATTTCAAACGGCATTCATAATATTTTTAATTACTCGCCAATCCGTTTAATATTGATGTTGACCATATCCCTGTTGAGCTTCAAATGAATATAATAGTTTTGCAGTCATAAGATACGCTAAAAGACTTATTCAAACAATCGCCTTTATTATTTTTTTTTTTTGCTGAACTTCCTGCATCATTTTCAAAAATGAAAAATATAGCTCCAAAATACTTTAGTATGTTTGGATTCACTTACGTGTGTGAACAGGCCTTTTCTCATATGAAAAAAATTTAAAACCCATACCGACCACGCTTAACTGATGACCATCTCCATCATGTACTTAGAGCGGGCACAAGTAATTTTAATGTAGAAATTGAAAAAATAATAATCAATATCCAAGAACAAAAATCGCATTAAACATTTTACTAAACAGTTGTAATTTCCATACTTTTATATTAAAATTATAATAAAAACGGTAATTTTTATTTTATACATTTTATTATTTTAAAGTTTTAGAGGGTTTTTTTTTCATAGTAAACAGTTTAAGAATATAAAATTGTTATTCTTGTCTGGTCCGCGAACTATTTTTAAATTGTGAATGTGGCCCGAGAGTGCCGCCGACCACTGCACCGGTGTAGTACGTCAAATCGTATCGAACGTTCGTTTATAACTAAATCAGACCAATTTCGTGTACACTATTAATGAAATTCTTTTGATGTACCGCTCGTTTCGATTGAGTTCGACGAACGTTCGCGGGCTTGTCTACGCCGCAATGTGGAATTCGGATGTCGAACACCGGAACATGTCGTCGCACGCGTCTTCGCGAATATTCGTTGTATAGTATGACGTGAACGCAGCTTTATAATACGATCGGTAACGGTCGGCATTTTTCCGGTACCTATAGGTTGTCAGTTATGTCGACTATACACTATATATGGACGAAATATTATATTTTTTATTTTTATTTAATTATTCAAGTTTTTCGGTAAATAATTGTTATTTTATTCAATATTTCGGGTGGGGCACGTGCTCGTGCGCCCCGATTCGCACTGTCTGCGTAATAACAACAACCTATTTATAAATTACAGTTGTTTTTAATATAATATTATCGTATTTATAGCGTATGATACGTATAGGTACTTATATAGTGCGTATTCCCGTCTTTTCGCCGCCGCGTCGCCACGAAAACCGGTGTCTGCGCCCGCCGTTCAATATAGTAGTCTGGTTTCCGTTGCGTGCTTCGGCCGGACTTGCGCGTCGTAGTCGTAGTGTTGTGCGCGCGTGTAGTGCGCGTCTACCGGTGGTCGTCCGGCATAATTCCTTCGCCGCATAACGCTACGGTATTTATCATCATCAGCTGCACGCGGTTTTGCGAGCTTCGCGCGCGCGGCCGCTGTCGAGGAGATTTCCGAACGCTCACGAGTATATATATATATATATATATATGTATGCCCACTCTGGCCGGGAGGCGTGCAGGAGATTTCACTGGTGCACTGGAATTTTCTCGGGTGTCTCAAGTCCTGCGTTCTCCGATCGTGATCGCATAATATAGACGGCTCGGACACATATGCGCCGAGTATTCGTACGAGCGGCCTCGACGGGTTTTGCCTGCGGTTAAACGTACCTATCGTTATAATATGTTCGTCGCGTAATGTAAATCATACACTGTTATAATATACGGTATACATATATATATATATATATATATAGTCTTACTCGTGATCAGGATTCAGGAATTCAGGAAGAGACACCTTTTTTTTTTTTTTTTTCATTTTATAAACCGGTAAATTTATTTTAACGATATTTTATTCTATATTTATGTACCTATATTATTTTATTGCAACACGCCTAAATACATATATTATACAACGATGTGCAGTTCATTTTCATTTCGAGTCTACAATCTACGTACAGTGTATACTACATATCATATTATATACAAAACAGAGTATTAGGTACTCGTATTATTTTTATAATAGATCATATTATCCTTTATCAATAGATACGTTCTTAGAGAACATTCACGATATATAGTTTACTTTTAAAATTAATTAATTATAACGGATTAAATTACCTATACGCATCTAACACCACCAACATAATATATTATTTCATTATATTAAATATAAATAATGCAAAGTTCGATCGCAAGTTGTTTTTCATATCATATTAACTATTAGAATTATTCAAAAAACGCATATAATTAGTTTATTTTCATTTTTTCATTATATTTTGATACAAGCTTTAATTATGATAAGTGATAGAAATAACGATGGCTTAAAAGTCAAATATCAGGCATAGGTACTTATATCCGTTTTTTTTTTTTCAAAAATCTTTTTATAAGCCTAATTTTGAAATCTGAGTCACCATTATAATTCTGCCAAACACGAAGAGTCGAATCCTATTTGAATTACGTTATTTTTACATTTTAATTTGTATGGTCTTAACATATTTTTTTTTATTGCCCTACCTACGATACCTACGATAAGTCCAAAAAATTGCGACATAGATATAATGAATATAAATATTTATCTATATTGATATTAAATTTAAGCAGACAAATATCGTATACACAATATAGAAAATCAAAAAATGCATACTTTTGGACTTCAATAATAATAATAAGTGTATTGAGTACATATAATATATATATATAATTATCGTCTATACGGAAACTTACTAATGTTTTTTTATTTATAAAATGTCTGTTATAATAATACATTTTTATTTAATAGTAAATTAAAAATAACATTCAGTTTTAATATTAGGTAGTAGTCAATTGAAGCAGAAACTCACAGTGATTTGAAATATAGAACATTTTTAAATGGTTCTCTTGTAAAATTTAATATTTATGACATACCAATTTTGCATTTAAGCCATCGATATATTTTTAAAAATACAATTATCTTACACAATAATTTTAATAAAAAAGCATATTTAACATTAGAAATAAGCATTCAATTTGGTTTGGAATTGACTTATAACAATTGATTCACTGTAAACCGCATAGCGTACCATAAGATAGGGCCATCTTCAGCAAGGTATGTTACTGTGCAGTTTTACCGTAAAATTCAATCGGGAAAATACCTATTACCTATTATATTAATTTATATTAGTTAATATAAATAATAGTATAGTTATATTTTATAAATATAATATTGTAATAAATGGTATTCGAGTGAAACAATATAATATACTAATATAATACCTACTTTATTCTATCGTAATAGTTTAACTATAAATTTTTTAAAAGTATCTAAACATTAGTATATTTTATGTTTTCACTTTTCGGGATATTTTTCACTTATATACATATAATTGTATAAATATATCGTTTAAATCGTTAAAAATTATATTTTATTTTTATAAATAATATTTTAAATGATTACTGTATAGTATATTAAGGTTTATAATTTAGAAAACATAATATTTAGAACTATATGACGTATAGTTTAGTCTAGATATTCACAGTTTCGAGTTTCAAACACAAACCTTTTATAATTGGTCGTTGTACATACTTTTGTTTTGAGTATAATCCGCATAAAACATAACCCATAAAATATGTGTAGATGCATGGTTTTTGTGTAAGAAACTTTTGATGAATTATAGTGAAGTATGTTACCGAATAGTTAAAAAATAATATTAAAGTGTTGTGCACCACATGTATTTAGTTCTGTGTTTGTATACATGCAGCAATATGAACTACTCGTATTATAATACGAATATATGCCCACACTCATGATTGAAATACAATAGTACCCATTATATTATATTCAATAATAAATTGTATCGTTTTAATTTCGAAAAATATTTCCACGATGTCACAAAAATAATTGAATTTAACTGAAATATTAATATTCATACTTCATAATTTATTAAATCATATTTAAATATATAATATATAATATTATAAAAGTCGTAAATCAAAATAATATTTACTTATACACATACGAGTATATTATATTATTTCAATAGGATTGAGTAACAATTTTATATAAAAGTAAAAACGAAGTTCAAAATGTTACATTAAAATTAAAATGTATTTTAAACATTTTGTTAGTAAAAATGTCTACTCAGCACCAATGGTGTAACTAAGACCATTTTCTGGAGGGGAGGGGGGGATATGAATATTTTTTTGTCACAAAATTATCGACATTATATAAGGTATAATTATCTATGGAGAAAACGGGAGATAAAATATTTCAGGATATAATATATTTTGTTATATATTTTTATGTTTGATATTATATATTATAATATGAAATAATATTATTGAAAATCACTTTCCCTGGAAATAGGTACAAACTAAAAATTCGTTCTCAAAAAATACGCTACAAATAATTATAAAATGAATACAATTCGTAATTTTTAGTAATCATAAATCCGGAATTTGTAATTTGTATTTCACTCATTTTTTAATTGTATTATCATATATCAAAAATAGTATTTTAATTGATATATGAAGGTAAAACAATACTCACAAGATTAAGTTACAATTAGCGATTCAATTTAATAATAATAACTTATATAACATTAATAAATGTATTGAGATACTATAGCATCCCACTGTGTATTTAAAATTACATATTATCGCTTTATGTTATGTCGTTTTATGTTATATTTGGTAATATCACACTGCAATATTTATAAATGGATTTAAGACTGTTTTATTTTAATTGTCACTATAGTAACAAATGTTATTTATTTCTGAGGTGTTTAAAATTATACTATCCTGCAATATGATTTTATTATGTTATATAAATATTAAGTGTATGTTATAATATTTGTAACATTTCACACCGTTGTTTAGGGATCGTTTTGGAGATGTTGCTAATGTAACGTTTCTGCAACATACAAAAATCTTTCGTCTACAGTATTATACTATATGTTATGTTGTATAAAGTATATATACTATACAGTCATTTCATTTTATAATTTTTAACAAAAATCCGTAAAACTGCGCAGTGTACCTGGATAGTATAGCCAAATGCCAATATAGGTATAATATATTAATATTTATTATGGAATATTAAAAAACGTAAAATTCAAGAATTCGATAAGTTACTACAGGTACCTATAAGTATATATATTTTGTACGATAATCTCAACCAAATATAATTTAACCGACTTCTTCGAAAGACAATATCCATGCGCGTGTCACTAACAAAGTGTTGTCTATAACCCGAACCCGATTGCATAACTTGGGCGTGCCGAAAAAAAATTTAATATTTTTGTTGCCACGTGCCAAATAATCTTTGTCTTTTGATTCTTCGTTAGAAATTGAAACAAATAAATATTACCTAATTTATCCCTGGTCATGGAATAGAGAATTATTGCGCGTTTTCAATCATCCCCCATTGGGGGGGGGGGAACAACGTCTTACCCCATAGACCCTTCAATCGTGGGAATATTTTTTCGCAATATTTTACTTCTTTTTTAAAATTTAAATTAATAAACCTGCAATATTACTAGATAGTTAACTTTTTATATACATGTATAAATATATATATATTTATCAGCAATATATATATATATATTAAGTAACATGAATATTACATATTTTCGTGAAACATCACTAATGAAATATCTTGTGGAACAAAATGTTGCACAGTGGGTAGGTATATTACAAATGTTATAATTGTGTAAATAATGTAAATATTTAAGTTAAAAATTTCGAATTTGTGATAACAAAAAATTATTAATTATATCTACTCTAGTTGCATATACTAGTTTAAAGTTTCCGCATTAATTATTGAAAAGGTTGATGCCAAAGTACCTATGTTAATCTTAGCAATAGAAATAAAAAACCATTTTTAATGAGTTAAAATTAAGCTACAAATTTCAGATGTGTGGTTACAAAAAAAAATACAAATTATTAAATCATAAAATATTTTTCAAGAAAGAAATTTTAACTTCACGTTTCAGGTTATTAGGGAGGGTAAGTGACATACATACCTACTAATTTTTATACCAAAATAATATATTTATATAATATTATAAATATGAATTCTAAATTATAATTCCTATCAACGAGTTATTGTAATAAAAAATAGGGGTTGGGGATTGGGGAGTCTGGGGATATCATCTCCACCACCCCCCTTAGTTATGCCACTGCTCGGAACTATTTTAGTTTTATTTTAATGTTTTTCTTCTATATATAGATATATAATTTTCAACAATTATTAATACCTATTCTTTAAATTTTTCATGGTTAATACAAAAATGTATTTTGTATAAATATAAGAGTATAATGAAATTATAATACCTATGTTTATGATTGTGATTTTACTTTTTTTTTAAATAATTTTAATAAATACTACTTATAAAGTAAAGTGAGTTTTACAAAAATTTAAAACTTTACTTATCGTAATATCAGAAGATAATTTCAGATTTGTAATTTGTAATTAGTCTGTACTATTTCATGTTTTTATGGTCTTTTAGATCCATTGCCACATCCACTATGCCTTTACACATTTCCCTTTTATTTTAGCTAACTTTTTTCAGTAGTTGATTCTCCTTCTGTTTCTCCTAAAATAATGATTTCATCTATAGGAAATATATTAATACACTTTTCTCACAACTGACTCTATAGCTACGTATGTTGAAAAGATCGGGGAATATTGTATCGCCCTGTTTCAACTCTATTTTGACTGAAAATTCCTCTGACATTTTTGAGTTAAACTTGACTTTACACTTTGAGTTTTCTACACTTGCTTTTACTTTAGTCTTATAAGTTTGGCTGGAACGTTAAACTAAGCTATCATCAAATTTCAAAGTTTACTTCTCACGAATGAGTTATAGGATTGTTTGAAATCTATGAATGATAAGTATATATCTTTGCCAAATTCACGGCTTTTTTCTATTATTTGTTTTTTTATATAATAAAATTTTATACGACAGGATCTGTCGTTGATTTATCAGGTGTAACTCATGTTTGATATTCCTTTATTATTTCTTTTCCATTTGATTATATTCTATACAATAGTGTACATTTGATAACTTTGTATACGTCGTATTAAATAAGAGAGAAATTTCTCTGTAATTCTGGCAGTCAATTATATCTATATTTTTGTATGACACTTGCATGTTCCATACTGATAGTATTTTTTATTCTGTTCGTATATTTTCTACTAATATTTTATTTGCGTCTTTAGGGCATTTCTTTTTTTTCTTGTAAAGTTCCGTAAGAACTGTGCTTTTTACTGGGGTTCTATTATTTTTGATCATATTAACTTTTCTTCTTCTATAGTACGCTTTTTCAGTTTTTGTTCAATTGTAATTATTACTCTTTCTCTAAATCCATCTTTGGAGATTGGTACACGTATATGCAGTATACCCTGGTTTTTGGAGTTAAATCCGAAGCAAACCGAACTAGAATAATAAAAAAAAATATTTATTTAAAGATTATTTTAGATGGTATCATCTATATACATGCAAATAAGCAATAATAAGTAGGTATAACTGATAACTGCAGTGTTATATATAGGTATTCTTAATATTTTAGATTTATATTCCATGGATCACATATAGTTCGATTATAAATTAATTAAATATTTAATTTCGAATCAATAGTTCTCACCATTGAGAAACTCAATAGTTCGTTTTTGGGGTTTTCACAAAGAGTTTGAAATATATGGGCATCCATAACAACAATCTAGTGGAGTCAAATATTCATTTCTGGAAAATCAAGTAAAATATTAAAGGTAATTTGATAATATTTAAGAAAAAAAAAATATTTTAGTTAATTTTTCAGTTGGGAGGGGGGTAGGTGGGTTAGGGCGCTTATGGTCTGGATTATCTCTGTATATATGGTAGGCACTCATTAATACCTACTAGGTCATATGTATACATATACGTAATAACGCACGTATATTAATTATTGTAATGATACAAGTATGTATTTATATATATATATATATATATATATATATGTGCGAACCTATGATTAAAAGCTCGTTCGTCATACACATTTAAACACTAATCACGGTCGCTTCCTCGCCGAAACGATCAGTCAGTTCATCACGTTGCGTCCGTATATCCCACATATTGATTATATAATTTTACATTTATAATATTATATAGATAATATACACATATTAAACTATAAATCTAGCTATACCCAGAGTTGTAAAGGATTTGAGTAAAAGTATTGAATACCAATTTATTTTAAATACTTTTATATTTTATATTTATGTTATATTATTTTGTTAAAAATCAAAATGTCACACCTGGCAAATTGTACACGAAAAAAAATCTATATAAGTATATTCTAAAATCAGATAAGCTATATGATTTATTTCATAGATCAAAGTTTAAAATTATGATGTGATCATAGTGTGTCAATGTGTTATATATATACCTATATAAGCATGATTAAGGAGCAGTACTTCGACCGAAAGAATATTTGGCATAGCTGGTGATGCTATTATAATAAAAAAAAGAAAAGAATATCAATAACTGATAAACATTTTGAACAAATTTTGTTTTTTGAAATGTAATAGTTATTTGGTCATAATATATATATATGTCAGTAAATTATATTATGCATAATTATCATTATATGTATACATACGTATATATTAATAATATATATATATTTTTTTTTTCGAGTATTTGAGTATTACTATCTAAATACTTTTTAAAAGTATTCTTTACAGTCCTGTGATATATATAGATATATATATATATATTTGTACATGTAAAATTAATACACGTATAATTTACTATTTTAGTAGCAGGTAAACACACTTGCAGTACAATATTGAAATGTCGTTACTCTCCGCAGGGCTCTGCGACTCGAATATGGCATTTATTATAGAGACAACGCTGAACACACACCGCGTAGTACTATATATGTACTCGTGTATGTTTACAATAATAATAATAATAAATAATAATAATAATAATAATAAATAATAATAATAATAATAATAAATAATAATAATAATAACATAATAATAATAATAATGTAATAAGAATAATAATAATAATAATAATAATAATAATAATAATATCGGTTTTTCATTATTTAATTTCAAGTCCTTGATTTCCTGTGTGTATAATGTAGGTATATATAGTATGTGCAGCGCGCGCGAGAGCACATGTAGAGAACGTTCCTTGAACTAAATAGGTGTATAGAGGTATTCTCTACGCGACCAACTATATTCGCACACTCGCGGCGCGCGTCTGCGTCTCTCCTACCCTCGGCGTCGTATATTTGTACAACATATAGTACAGCATAATATTATGTGTACTCTGTGCGCCTGCAGTTTAGTACGGGTTATAACAACGCGATAATAATAACAATAATAATAATAACAATAATAATAATAATAATAATAATAATAATAATAATAATAATAATAATAATAATAATAATAACGATATTAATAATAATTTTGCTCGTACTTTTTTTTTCCGCTCAAAAGTGATCACTATAATATTATCTATATTAACCCGGTCGCGTCGTCACGTTATAGCGTTGCAGTGTCTATTTTCAATAATCTACGTTAATATTATATAATATATGGTCCAAGCCTGAAAGCCAGAGATATCATACCGCGTAAAAAAAATTTTTTAAAAAATATCCGAAGTGTGGTGCGATTCCCCTCCACCCTCGGAAAACCATACGCACTTGATTTTTCCAACGCCCACATTCGAAGTTCTTTGCACGTGATTTCTTTTTACCTAGACTTTTCACTTTCGGGTTTTGTTTTGTTGTTTTTTTTCTGACCGCCATTCGTCGATGGAATCGAACGTTGTCCGGTCGTACCGTCACGCGTAGTATCTGCCATTCAGACCCTCCATCATCACCATCGACGTCATGGCCAACACCGACACGGAGAAATGGACCGAAGAGCAGCAGGAGCCGAACTCGTTTCTTCTGGGCGAAGATCGTAGCGTACAGCCAGGGCTGGTCAGACAGAACCGCAGGCAGACCGGTAAGACATGATTATACGAAATTAATATTCGCGTTATTTTTGCACCTCCTCTTGCATGTCTTCAACGGGCGATTCGTTTAGAAATTCCATTTTCAACAGATCTACGTATCACCTGTAACGTATTCACCGATTGTATACATATATAGTGTTACACGATAGAACGCGATTTTAATCATAATCGTTACAAATAATAATACAAAAAAAAATTTACATGATTTTTATTGCTAGGTAATTAAAATTGATCATCCAATTAATTTAATTAACGAATTATCCATTATGTTTAATGAATATACCGTACATGTCATATATTTATGTAGGTACCTATAAATGATATACCTAGGTACAATATCGTATATACCAATAATTACCAACTATGTCCTATTATACATAATAAAACATTTATATTATAAAACCATAAGAAAAAAGTTTTTAAAATGTTTCCAGAAAATAAAATAGTATTCTAATGATGTTTTACGGAATTTTTGGATTCGAAAATTTAACGTTTTAACATCATTATGATATTAGTAAAATATTTATTTATTATACTAAAAGTATAATATTTAAAAAATTAATTTTTCGGACCTAAAATTATTATTAATTATTTTATATTTTAGAAATGTCTTAAGAACTTTTTGTTTTATTTTGCCTTATATTTATTAAAATAATCGTGAAAATGAAAAATGAAAAAGTGGATACATATATTTATTTATAATAATAATGATTCATTTTTATGTTATACAAAAATCGAAGTTATACTTAACTATATTTTTTAAATACTTATTCATTTATTTGACTATACTAATTAATTATATGTACTATACCTATATGCACGATACTTATATGTTTGGTATTTGTCCTTGGATTATTGGTGAAAACGTTTTTATAAGAATTTAACTTTAATATTAGTAAACATTATAGTATTCCATTTATTTATTTATAAAAGGATTGACATTTAAAAGTTTTCATCATTAGTTTAATAGGTAAACTATTTATTTAATATTATAGAAAAACAAATCATTCGATTTAAATAATTAGTACATACTTATATATATATATATATATATATATATATAATGTTTTATTATAAATAAATATAGCGTTGAAACGAATAATATTTTAGCTTGTTTTGGATATTTTAATAACGATTTTAGTACTTTCCTATTAAATTGTAATGAAGTAAGTAATAATAAATAGTGCATTATCCAGTAAATATAATTATTAATAATTTTAAATTTAAAAAGTTATAAATTGTGTTCAATATCATTAAAACTCGTCATTGCCATTTACTAGTTGTTTACTGTAATATTTGATGAAATAGTGTGCTAAGTTTTTAATTATTGAATGGAAATGTATGATTATTATTTTTGTTGGCACTGTATGTACATATAGTCGTACTATAATTTATAACACTATGTATGGGTTTTTAATTTATATACTACACAACATATATAATATTTCTATACATAAGTACATAACACATGGAAAAATTGTTGCGTATTAAATAGGTACAATTTTAAATATTATAAGTTAGTAGTTTGTATGTATATTTGTTTTACACACTTAAAAATGAAATGTAAACACACAAGTAAACAATAGAAAAATTTTCTTTTATAGAGAGTTTTAGATAATTAGTTTTACTAAAATTATGTTATAATCCTAACATTAATCTGTTGTATGTACGAAAAATTTGTTTATTAGATATATAATATAATATTTAAAAAGAGGATATTTTTACTCTTTATGTAAGTTGAATTTTCAGAGGACCATTTTGGTGGATATTTCAAGAATTTGCTATTATATATTGAGTTTGAAATTCAATATTTACACATTAACTAATTCTAAAAACATTTCTGAGTGAAGTTGATTTAGCACCTATATTATGTAGTTAAAAAAATGAATGAAAAGTTTGTACATTTTTACATTATTACAACATACATTATTATTTGTTAATAAACAAATTAGTATTATGAAGACATTGTACGCTCGTCTTTTAAGGGGTTCTTTATATGCGACTTTTTGGTAATTTTTAGAAAAATGAAAATTTAATAATTTAATAATATTTAAATATACTTTTACAATAATTTTATAATAGTCTTGTGTCAATACTATTTTTTATTGTCGTATAATCAAGATATTTTTTAATACATGTTTACGATTTTTTCATTTTTATCAACTTTTAAATATAGTAAAAAGGTGAAATAAAAAAAAAAAAATTATAGAGAACAAAATTATTTAATGTTTTACGTATCCGATTTTTAATATATTATTTTATAATTTATTATTTATTAATATTTCATTTTTTAAGAGTTGTTAAAAAAGCAATTTCATTGATTTTTTAAAATATATATAGATCTTAAAAAAATTAAAATATTGAAAAATGGCTACGTAGGGTACTAGATAATTTTGTTAACTATAATTTTTTTCTGTTTATTTTCTAACATGTTTGTCCGTTAATAAAGATGAAAAATGCTAATGAAAGTTTTTCATTTGTAGGTACGACGTCTTTTTAAAGTTTATGAAGTGGAAACATAAATTTAATTTCAG
Source organism: Pemphigus obesinymphae (assembly GCA_025469235.1). Taxonomy (NCBI): domain Eukaryota; kingdom Metazoa; phylum Arthropoda; class Insecta; order Hemiptera; family Aphididae; genus Pemphigus; species Pemphigus obesinymphae. The sequence goes on from JAIPRL010000205.1 coordinate 15,787, forward strand.
TTTTAAACTTCATTTAACATAATAACAATTGTATTTCATATAGTTATACCAAAAATATAGTAAATATTGTATTAACGTTATTTAACAATTTCATAATTTTAGAGTTGAAAATATATCTACTTATAACTATTTGGGAGTTAAATTATATCTAAATATATAATTTAATATATTGTAGTAACTCTCTTTCACCACATAACTCTCAATAAATGTATAGACAATAATATTAATATAATAATTAATATTAAAATCAATAAAATATGACAAATGATTTTTTTTTATATAACTATTTGAAATTTTCATTTTTTTAATGGTTATCCTTAGTCTATAATATTTATATACTATGTATATTTTCAATCCGCAACTAAATTTGATTTATAGGTATAGATATACATGTATTAATGTTGTAAGTCCAACAAAAATATACCTTCATTTTGTTTAGAATCTTAGAAAGAAAATTACTGAAATAACTATAGGCATCATCCCAACTATAGATATATCAATGCTATATTACTTTGTGGCTTATTTAAAGTGATGAATTTATTAGAAAGTAAATGTTTTTACCATACGTACATAAATTATACACTTATTTTGATTTATTAATTCTAATCGGGCATGATATTTAGGCTTGTATTGTTGTGTTCCATACCGAAGAACATATAATGTTATGTTGTGTTCGACAGTAATGTAATAAGTAATTCCGAGAGTAGGTAGGTACCTATTTATTTAACGTAGGTACGATTTATTATGCGATCCTTATGCGTTTTATATATTCGAGCAACAATTTTATCATTCATGTCGATTGTTCATATTATTCGCCTATACTATAGATTCTATATATACTCTATAGGTATCTAATGCCAAGGATAAACTCATAACTGAATATTAAATTGTGTTTTTTTCACCTGCAAACGTTTGATGTATATAACGGAGTTTGAATAATATTAAACGTTTTCTCACTGTTACACGTAAATAATTTTTTTTAAAATAAATTTCCCATTAGTTGGACGAATACTGTACCTAGATGAGTAATGTCCCGGAACTCATGGATTGAAGAGTTTTTAGGAATATTTGGTACACGGGACACAATTGAGCTTATAACGTAGTGTATCCCACTTCTATATACATATTATAATATAATTGATTCATTTCCGTTAAACATCGTTTAATAGTCATATTACAATGTTAATCATGAATTAATGATATCGTTTTAGATATAGTTGTGAATTACAGTGCATTTATAAGACACTTCCAGAAATAATAAGTTATTATACTGTGCTCAAATTTTGAAAGTAGGAAGATCGATATATATTTAGGTACCCTAAAGGAAAGGTTTTACCAATACAAACCTGACGGTTTTACTATCTTTACCTGTATTTGAATCGATTAAGGTCTCAGAAACGGATGTTGGATCTGATTAGGCATTTTTGAAAATAGGTGATATGATATTATAGTTTAAAAAATATACGATGGTTTGGTCAATAATTATTGATATCAAGTATGGATTAAAAGGGTTGTAAATACAATTATTTTATACCATTATTTTTAGCTAAAATAATGCACATCTTAAAATTTAAATTTAAAATACGATTGAACAAAGAAAAAAAAAAATTAATGAAAATGAAAAAATCGTATTTTTATGATATCCTATAAAAATATTCAAATTTGAATCTCTAAAACGCCAATATTTTTTCATCATATTTTATTTGTAATCTAGCGTTGTCATCAAAGTCAGTTGTAATAGGTAAATTTTTAATAATACATTTTGAAATTATTGTTTGAATTATAAAAATATATTAGCTTCTTAAATGATATTTTGATAATATCAATTGATTTATACGCTAAATGAGTTCGCAAAAATAAATTTCTTTTGTTTTACTTGTAAACATTATTTTTGTTTTTTCAATTTAACTCCATGTAACCTTGTCATTGTGTTAGAAAATATATTATTCAATATTTTAATGTAAGGTATATATATATATAGTATTTATCGAAAATAAAATATTCCCGCAAATGAATAAAAGGATATATACATTTTTTAAATTGTCCTCATTGAACAATTTTGGGAATCTTTAAATTCGTTCATCAACCTTGGTGTCTCGTAAATAATAATAATTATCAACGGTGACCGTAATGTATGAAATCTGCAGGAGATGGTCATATATTTTCTAAAAGTAAAGTGAAATATGGCGTTTTACTTGATTTTAATGTATTGTCTATGTACTACATCAAGGTAATTTTTACATACGCTAGGTCATGGCTTTTTATACGTAATTTAAGTGTTTTATTTTTACCAGAATGATTACAATTTGCACAAAAAGGTCTATTGAAATTCGTAAATATGTAAATCAATAAATCTAAGATTATTATTTTTCTTTGAATAAAAGGTATATATTTTTAAATCATTATGTTTTAAATGATTAATTATTATAATATAACATCTGTATTTCAAAAGTATATTTTATGTACTAGTTGTACTATAAATAATGTTGAAACAATGAAACTATATTGATCACATCATATATTTGTATTTAAGATTTTGAATATCTACTATCAATAGTTAAAATAATATAAATAAATAAATAGTAAATAAATACATAATATAAATAATATTATAGTTATAATATTTATAGTTAAAATAATAATATAAGGTATTGAAGATAACACAAGGAGATATCATATCAGATAATATTAATTTTCACAATTTCGTCTTTCATTCATTATTTTAATCCATTCTATTTCAACTTATATAAAGTCAAAAGTAATACTATAGACCATAGGTTTATTATAATAAATAAATTTAAAAAATAATAAATATATCGATATTTATGAATAAAAGATATATTCCTTAAAGTATCGTAATAAGTGTAAGTAATACAAGTGGTTGCTGGTTATATTTATATCTTATTTATAATTTCGAAAAATTTTTTTTGTTTATTCGTACGGAATAAAAATCTGAATTGTTCAACTGATTAAAACTAAATTTTTCATACATGTTTTTCATTTTCCGGAGCCGGTTTAAGAAACATATTAAAAAAATCCGTTGCCGGGAAAGAAGTAAACAGTAAAAAACTTTTTGTACACAGGAAAAAGAGTATATTTTATTTGTTAATTTTCTGATTACTATGGATATTAATTAATTGTAGTAATAATAAATTAATATTAAATGAGTATATAATAGATAACGTATATAAAGATCACTAATTATGGCCTGGAAACAGTAACTATCATGCATTTTTTTTTCAAGAATTAACGGTTATAACATATTGAAAGGTGGAAATAGAAATAATATAACAAAAAAATATTTATATTTCTAGAGTTTTGCAGTTATTTTGAAATACATCTTAATTATAGTAATTATAATAATAATATTTATCGTAACGTATATTAAAGGGTGGAAAATGGACATAAAAATGAAAATACCGGACATAGCCGAGTATTCTGTCTAGTATAACTATAAATATTATAATTTATATTCGTGTAATTTCATAGGTATTAAAATAATAATTAGAAATAGTTTATTCCTCTGTGTATAAAATACATGTTTAAATTAATACATATCAAACACATTTACCATCAGATAAAATATATTATATAATTTAAATCAACTTAATTTGAATTTTATAATTACGTTTTTAAGTTCTTATAAAAATGTACTAATATTATAATGTAATACTAATTTTTTTCATGAAAATTATAATAATTTATGGTAATATTCAAGGACAAAATTTCTGATATGTATTAATTTTTGAAGCTTTGAATAATGCATTTAAAATATATTTTATAAATGATAAAAAGTTAATAGTTTAAATATTAAATTTACTTTTAAAATAAATAATAATATTATATCTATATGATATAATTATAGATTTTTCCTCTGATTTTGGCAAAAGAACATTAGAATAATTTGTTTCCAAAATTGTAACGATGTAACGATAAATGTGAAGTAGAAACTTCGTTGTTTTGTAGTTATTGTCATGGCTGACTTTATAATGCTCTTATAGGTAAATGTCTATTGACATCGTGACCGATAATTTCGGGTACTGGCCATGAATGACAGTGCTATTGTGATTTGATTGTGGTAGGTATACGATATTCTAGCAGAACCAACGAATACGGTATGAGTAGTTTGGATTAATTCGCTGTCCTTGACATTGATTTCGCAAAAAAAAAAGGATCATCGTGTTTTAACGTGAAAGATCTAACAATAAAAAATGAAAAAAAAAAAACAAAAATAATCACAAACCAATATTTAACGTTTATGTTTATTACGATAATATTATACGTGTAACGATTCACGTATATTATATATTTGGGATAGTTTTATTAACCGACCAGAAAAATACAATATCAATGTAACCACGAGCGTTTGCGGTATACCAGGTGTCCTTATATAAAAATGATATTAAAACTCGACATCAACACACAGAGGGGTAATATTGAAAATTATATTAAACCTCATAAATACAAAATATATATTGTTGTATCGGTATATTATATGGAAATCGCAGGACGGCCGTATAAATTGCACGCGGAATTGGACATAATCCAAGTGGGAAGCGTTATTTGAATCGTTTCATTGTACAGTATAGACGATATGTATGTAATTACTGATTACCATAATATGATAAACTTATCTGTACATTATATTATACACATATATTATTGTTCATATGTTTACCGCAGTCACTGTACAGGAGTTAATGCGATCGGAATTTCGAGGGTATGTCCGATGCGCACCATATAGATACATATTATTATTATCGTGACGGCAATGGTGTGTGTACGAATCGAGAAGACAAGGTTGAATTTAGTCGTAGGAGGGGGGGGGAGGGGGGGGAAGTCGTAAATCTTCGCGATAATTATGGGCGTGATGATGATGATAATATTTTCGAGATATTTTCCCCGGACAACGACACCCGGAGATTGTGTAACGTGATAATATGCGACAAGGTCCGTTGCAGATCCATACCGCAGCGGCTGGCATATTCATCTATATTATATAGGTACATCGGGCTCAACTGTACATATATATATATATATATTTCTGGGGGTTACTGATGCGGAAATTCTCGAATACGAGAAAACAAAAAGAAAACATAAAAATGAAAAAAAAAAATAAAAATATATGTATCGTAATAAAAATGTAATAAAATCGTAAAAATCGCGTATCGTAACGTCGGCGACCGCGAGACGTGCGCGTAAACACGACGGTTTCGCGGTGAAAACACACGCGGATAAACGGACGCGTTTTCGGTCCCGCAAGTGCGCCGCGGCGTATTAATAAGCTCCCGGGCCGGACCCGGTCGTCCTTGGCTGGGAAGTCACGATTATAATATCTCGGGGTGATATACCTACGTCATATTATACGATATGCCCGTCGTAGGCGCACGTGGTATACATGTGGTATACCTACACGATACGTGCGGTGTTTAACGAGTTTCAAATTTATTAATTGGTTTTTAGATTGAGAGAAAAAAAAAAGCGCGAAAATAAATAAACATAATATACGAATACTAATGTAAAAAATTATATTATACGACGATGCGCGAGGCGTGCGGCGTAGGCGGCCCACTCGTTTCAGCTCTGAGCAGTTTTTTTTTTTATTCAGCAACAGGCGGATTCGTTTATATTACAATAATAATAGGTATATATAGGTACTACCTATACGTTTTGGTGGACAACGTGTATTTGCTATACGTCATGACGACGTGATCGTATAATATTATTATATTACCTATACTAACGAGACGACCAAATCGTATTGTTCCAATTAAACGCGTTTATATTATAATATTACATTGTATAAAAGAACAAACATATTACGTAAAAGAATCTGTCGGGTACGATCGGTATACAGTCGAAAACTAGTATTTGATTTTGTTGACATTGTTTGGATATTGAGCCGGTGGGAGGAATAATCGATTTTACAATGATGTTTATTTTTTTATAAAACTTTTCGACCAGTAGGCGTAGTGTAGGAATTTTGGAGTGTGTATTATGCTAACGGTAGAAAATTGGTTCCTTTTGGAAATTGGAACATGAAAATTTTCAATTTTTTCCAGTAGTTTTCTTAACCTTGACTTTCTTACATGACCTATGGTGTATGAATACTACTATAGTAGTATACATAGTTATATAAGGTGTAGGTATTTTAGATTCCGAGTGAAGCGAGGAAGCTATTTTATTTTATTATAAATTCCGTTCACAATATTATGGGGCGACATTGCAAAACGTACTATTTCCAAAATTGACAAAATTTACTTATATTTTCATTTTTACAATGAAAAATGCGGGAAAGCAAATGCTGTAATCAAAATTTGTTTAAACGTACTATTTCCTTTGTTAAAATTAATTTAAATTTCATGAATGACGTCAAAACGTATAAACTATAACTATAAACTACAACACTACATACAAACATACATTTTTCTTCTTTTTCATGTTCCTCTTTTATCGACGGTTGGAAATTACCATAGCAATATGGTCTTTATTCTTGGCTGCACTGAATAGTTCCTTGGCATCGCATTGGAACCACTCTTTTAGATTTTGAAGCCAGCTTGTTCTAGATTTTCCCCCACTCCTCTTCCCACAAATTTTCCATTGTATTATAAGATGTAAGAGATAATATTTCTCGCCCCTCAGCACAAGTCAAAAATATTGCAGCTTCCTACACTTTATATTATTTATCACCTAAAACTTCTACGTTTAGAACTTTGTCAACCCAAGATACGAGTATTTTGAGAATCCTACGGAAACATCACATCTCAAATGCTTTGGATTGCAATGGATTTTTGGAACATCTGTCTTCTTCAGTTTCAAGGTTTCATTCCGTACAATAGGGTAGAAAACACGTAACCCTTCAACATTCTAGTTTTTAAATCTAACGTTATATCTCTGTTTGAAAAACTTATTCTTAGTCTAAAGAATGTTGATCTACCAATTTCAATTGGACATTTGATCTCTTTTGAGTTATCCCCAATACTGTTATCCTTGTATGATACTTGTATGAATATATTCTTTCTATCATGGCATTGTTCAAGATTAATTTGAATTTATTGTTGCGATTGTCTGTTTAGTATTTTGTTATTAACATGAATTTAGTTTTCTTATTATTCATCTCAAGTCTATATTTGTTGCATGCAACATTGAGCCTGTTCATGCTTCTTTACAGATGAACCATGGTACTCGGAAAAATTAAGCTGTCATCGGCATATCTTAGGTTGTTGATAAATTTCCCATATACTTTAATGCCAATATGTTCGTGGAGAATAGCTTCTTCAAAAATTGCTTCACTGTAAATATTGAATAATAGAGGAGATAAAACACAACCTTGTCTAATTCTTTTTATTTTTATTTCATCTGAGAACTCAGATTGCGACGATGAATTGAGACTATGAGATTGGCAGTATAATTCGAATAGAGATTTGAAATTATTCTTATATCATTTATGTATATTAATTATTTCTGTATCCATACGAGTTTTTTTCAAATGGGTTTTAATTACACCGCTAAGAATGGTATTTGTTGAATATAATAATTTATCATTACTTCCAAATTTAAAATATATAATAATAATATATTATCCTATCAATTGACCAACTTTCTCTACCTATATCCTACTTGACGCGCAATGTGTTTTCACCCCTATTGACCGGATTTTTTTTTTAAAAGAAATTCTCGAACACTCATTACGTTTTTACAGTTAAGTATTTTAGACGTTTATTATACAGAGTTAATATTGATCGGTATATAGATTGTTTTTAAAATTTAGTTTCTTCAAACTTAAGTTATAACTTAATGATAATAATTATGAAAATGTAGGTACCTATGTAAATTATTACGTTTTTGAAATATAACATGCGAAATATATTTGGACTTGGTTATTTAAATTTATTTTATTATATTATAGATACCTAAGATTTCATTATATTAATATTTTATTATTTATTATTCGTGTTCATTGATCTATTTGATTATAAGTTGCTAAGGAGGGGGAAAATTACATGTTATATAATATTGCACAATATATGTATTCAACGAGAGACATCATTTTTCAAATTTTCGTGAGCCTATATAATAATGAATTTTTATAATGTTATATGCCAGGGGGAGAACCAGAATGACCTTACGGGCCGTATTTTTTTATTTTGTATTCTGAACGTATAAAATATAATAACGTATTTATATATGTATTCGAATATGCGTCAAATAGGAATTTTTGTGTAAAGAGATTTTTAATGGTAGTATATATGTTCTAGTTAATACTTTATAAAGGTAATTTTAGATGTCTCATGTAGTTTTCTAAACATAAAAGAAAACTACCAAAAATAATGGAAAATTGTTATAAATCGGAAAATAATATTATACAAAACTTCCGAACTCTGAATCGAATTTTTGAATGTTTTAGTTTAACTTTGCTTTAAAACCTAAAATAATAATAAGTGTGTAAATTGAAGATTAATTTATACACTTATTATTATTTTAGATAGTTTTTGAAATTTTTTTTTTTGTACTTATCAAATAGAGGCTTCTAATAATAAATGCTCCATCCTTTTAAAAATGTTGACTATACAACTGGAATATGCTGTATTGGTTTCTGAGCATTAGTAATTTAATTTTTAGTCTGTTTCCATTATTTTTTTTTTTTTACAAAGAAGGAATTCTTATGGAGTTTTACATGTATATTCTTTGGACTCAAAGTACCTATTATCTATAGTCGGTACAGTAAATAAGTATATGTACAAAAAATTTCGAAAACAAAATCGTAACTGGTTTATAACAAAATAATTATATTTGTTTGTAATTTGGAAAATAATAATCCTAGACGTACTTGAAATACATATGTACCAAATATTTATTGTAAGACTGAATGTGACAAGAAAATACGGAATTTATAATATACCAACTGTAGATCTCCAACATATCCAACAAATCCTATGTACCTATAAGATAGCCTATATATACAAAGAAATATTAAATTGTTTAAACACAAAAATACGATCATTAACCACGTTTTATGATATCGTAATCTCTTGTAAAAGGCATAGTTTTAATTTTAAGAGCTTTTAGAAGGACATGTTATTATTTTTGGTGTTGTTTTCTTTAGTATCTATATATTTTAAGTTGAATAGATTTTTATTTACTTATTGTTTTACTAAATGATACCACAGAAGAACTTTTTTATGTACTTATTCATTAAGTATGAAGCACACACGTATATTATATAAATTATAACGTTGATAATATAGTATTACATTCATAACTTATACAGTAATGAGTAAATGAATAAATTAAAATTTAAAAGTACTAAATTTAAAAAGAACAAAAGGACTTTATAAAAATATATCGTTTTAGTAATTTAAACTAATATTAGAAGACAAGTAAAAAATAATTGTCAATTTTAATGTGTTTTTTATCATTAAATATTTTAACAATTTTGTGAGAACGAGTATATACGCCTAAAATATAAACATAACATTATAACATATATTAACTTTGCAAAAAATATCTATTGTGATAGATAAGGTAGATTATTAAAATTGGTTTACGATTAAATATTATAAAACTCTTTTGAATGTTATTAATTTTATATATTAGGGATGAATAGATCAAAGTAAACAGAGCGCCAATTTTTGAAACTTAAAATGATCATGGGCCAGATATAAAGTTGTTTTTTAAATTTTTGGCTTGCGTTGAAGATGATAAAATAATTGTTAAAATACATATATGCAGTTAAAAGTCTTCTTCTTCTTTTTCTTCTTCTTAAAAGTGTAAAATTAAAAGTTAAAAGTGTATAATTATAATTATTTTTTCATTATTATGTGAAACGAATTCATAGTAATTTTTTATGCATATGATAAAAAGTAATATCTAAGTTATATATATGTTTTATTATTGATAACTTCTCCAAAATACAATATTTATCTAGCTATTTTTACCATATTTAAAGTAAATTGTAGTACATTCTTTGACAATAAAAATTTCAAATGTAGTTCAGGCCGGATAAAAAGGGATGACGCACTGGACAAGGCCTGTTGACCGCCAGTTGCCCATCCCTACTAAATAAATTATTAGATATCATGGATTATTAGAGGATTTTCAAAGTAAATATAATACTCTTTTTTTTTATTGATAGGTACAATTAATATTTGTAGACTGTAGTGGGTTGTCAGTAGATAAGCTTTAAAACATAATTGCACGATAAGTTTTCAAAACTTCACATTAAAATATAAGCATGCATTTAATATTAATATAAAAATATAAAACCATATATTTTTAGATCTTTGTGCATCATATATAGATGTAGTAATATTTAGTTTTATTATTTTAAAATTTAAATTAAACAAAATTAAATTAGGACTGAATTTAGAAAATTTTAAAATATATAGATAATATAATTATATATTGTATCCTGTATAAAGTACCACATTATTTTGAATTTTATTATCAAATGAAAAATAATTGAAATTGATATACGAGAATGTTGTAATATATGAGAATTTTCTTCTTGGTCTTCGCCTTCTCCTCAACTATTTTAGATCAGCCACTAGTTCTGCACTTTCATTTAACTCAATCTCCCACATTCTCTTCACTTACACCCTCTTCCTCTTACCCTCTTTCCTTCAATATGAATTTTCTTTAATAATCTTATTGCTTTTGTCGCTTCCTTCCAATGTCCGAGTCATATCAATTTCAATCATCTGCATCAATCTTATATACTCATATCCTATTTTGTCTTCTCTAGTCATTTCACTCAACCACTTTGATATTCTTATCCCTACTACACTCATCATCTGTTCAATCTTTCTATTTACTGCCTAACATTCTGATCCGTACATTATTGCAGCCCTAACTAATAACGTCTTATAAAACTTACTTTTTGACCTAATCGGGATCCGTTTGTTACACAAAATATTTAAAATTTCACTCCATTTTGTCCATCCACACTTGATTATGTATTTCATATCTTCCTTGAAACTACCATCCTTTTTTAGTTCGGATTTTAAATACTTAAGACCCTCAACCTCACCCAATTTATTCTTATTATACTCTATTACCAAGGAAAATAAGAAAGGACTTAGAGCTGAACCCGGGTTCACTTCTATTTTGACACTATAATCCTGAGTTTCTTCTCATATACCAAGCAGTTGTACTTGACCCATAATTCATGGCACATATCAGTAATTATATCCACATACACCTTTACTAATCCTTTCTTCATTATTGCTCACTTCATGATTTATCTAGAAACCTTCTTTATGCATTCTCTAAATTAATAAATATCATACATAATTTCCTTTTATTTTCTTTGTATTTCTAAACTATCTGTCTATTATACATAATTTGTAATATTAGCTCCACTGTTAACTTTGTAACTATAAACTCAAACTGATTTTTTTTTACTTCTTTCTTCTATCTTCTTATTTAGTATCTTTTCCCAAATGTTCACATTGTACTGTAATTATAATATACGAGAATAAACTGTATAATATTATATTATGTAATGCAAATTAGAAAATGTATTTCAAATTGTATTTTATCCACTATATTTCTACTTAAACTAAGCATATAGTTTACATACGAATTCCAATATTGGATTCCGAATTTCCCATCAAATGTACTCGAGAAGAGGATCTAAGAAACTGAGATTTTTAATTTTTTTAATACCATATATGTAATAAAATGTATATTTTACTTTTGTTGTACACGATTAGTAATGTATGTCATTTTTATTTATGGTCATTTAACATTTTAACAATATAATATTGTGTTTTTCAAAAATTAAATATAGGTTCTTATGTCTAAAATAAAATAATTCTATACAGTACAGTGTACCAATATTTTAGTTGGTAGGTACTTATTTTTAAACAGGAAAACTATAAAATAATTTAGTATTTTTACTAGGGATATGATATTTAAATAATTGTTTATTGCCAATCAGAATAGTACTACCAATAGGTATGAATAAATCATAAAAATGATTGTGAGTAACGTCCTGCTCCTACATTTTCTATTTTTATGATGATTTTGATGAAGTAAATATATAGTTTTAAATATCGTCAATCGGTCAGTTGGTTAGCATCAATGTTAGTTAGGTGTATATAATTTTCAATGAGATTTTAAGGGCAGTAAGGATATAAATAATTTGTTAATTATTATACATTTGGATATTTTGAATATAAAAATTTTTTAATTTCTTATATTGTGTATAAATGTATGATATGTATGATTCCTAAACACATTGACCAGCTAAATATAGGTATTAAAACTATGTTAACGCTAATCTATTTTGGGGGGTTTTACAATGCTTAGTCGTATAATCCAACACGTTTGGTACAATATTGGGTTATTTATGCTAATTTATAATAACAAAAAAATTATAACGCTAAAACATATTCCATTCTTGGAAATATATTTGGTTATTGTATAAAGACTATAGGAATGCAATACTTTCAACAAAAAATATTATTTATAAGTATAATATTTATTTAGTCATATCAAAAAAATTAAAAATAAAAAATAAAAAAATAAAATAAAAGTGTAGGTGTACAAACGAAATATTTATTAAAGAAAGTTCACTTTTTAGTTTGTGATTTGTAATTAAATAGGTATTATAGTTTTAATTCTTAAAAATTGACTAATTTATAATTTGTAATATATGCTGAAATAGATTTAATAAAATGTATGACAATATTGTTCACACAATATTATTAATACACGTTCATATTTTAATATGATTATTATTATTATGATATTTAATGAATCTTCAATAATTATTATAATATGTGTTTATTCTGGAGTATTTTATTAGGGAGTAATATAATCAGGAGCATTTTTTGGGGACAGACGAAGGGGGAAGTCACACTCCTACATTTTAAATTATCAGTGAAGAAAGAAATGTATTGTTTTTTTGGACAGAAAGAACAGAGGAGGATTTATGAGTACCTAGAGAATATTCTGTCTTCTGATACATTTTTTTTATCTAGATAGTACTTTAAAAAAGTAATTTTTGATTTTTCTAGTCGTTTTCCTATGCGTAATATTAGTTGTATAAACTAATCAATATCGGAGTGTTTTTTTAAAAAAGAGCGATTACATCTTAATAGTAATTTTATACGTAATATGTAATATATAAGTGTCAAAAATCGTATAAAAAACAAAGAAAAAGAAAAATAGTTAAAGGACGAGTAGCGTATGTAATATAATCATGACAAAATAGATAGGTATCATCACAGATTTTTGATACGCACAACCCGCTAAAATATTTCCTCACCGCACCTATGTTGTAGTTCACCACTTCTTATCGGCCAATGTTATCTTATGTGTTCTTGCCTGCTGTATTTATACTTGTTAATTATTTAATAGTGCACATATAATTAGAACGAATTATATTTGATATTATTTATTATGATTTAAGTTATTGTATTCCATGTTTAATTATTTGTTTACTTAATCACCATACCAAAATTCAAATCCTAATGACAAAATATTACACCAATGAAAAGTGGTGAACTACGTTATAGGCCGGGTGAAGAGGAGATGGGCATACGAGGAAAAATGTGTCAACTGTGATAATACCTATCTATTTTGTCATGTGTATAATGTATATTACGGAGGCCTTATCCCTAATCTCACCTATGGTAAATATTGTTTTTACATTAATTGACGTTTTATTGTCACTGTATATTGATATTTGTACTTCCCCTACTAATTTTAAATTTGAAGTCTTTCATCTGAATTCTGAAATGATTTATTTTATACGTATATTTTTACGCTTAATATTATATTTTTAAATTTACCTCCCTTATAATATTGTGGTTTAAGGACGACCCTGAATAGAATATTAAAAAGTTTCCTAAAATATAGTTATTTCATTGAATTAGTGAAAATTAACGAGTTTTCTTATTACAATAATGATCCGAATATATTCTTATATGTATAGACTTATGATTATTTAATGGAATAATAATTCATCATTATTTAGCAATTAGTGACTATAAATTATAAATATTATTAGAGTAATGGAAATTATATCGTCAGCGTGAAATCATTTTGACGAGACTATTTAGGAGATATTCAGGAAATGCATTATTCACTCGCTCAAATACAACTACAAAAAATATATAAAATATTCATATTAAAAATAATTTTAAGTAAAAGTTTTTCTTTGTTACTACCGTTATATGAAAAAATGATGAATTAATATTAAATCAGTGAGCTGGATTTTATTTTCAGTATGATATAATAATAATTATAATACTAAATTAAAATCAAATTGAATGAAAAGATCAGTAAAGAAGATTGTAAAAGTTGCAATTTAAATTATGTTTACAATTAATGACTGCATACCTATGGCGTAATTTTCGACATAACGCTAGTGTGTTTCATACATACTGTTTGTTGTCTACTGTGTAGCAAACTTATTTAGGTATTTATAATTTTTATTATCAAATTCTTTATTTTACAATTTATTCTATTAAAAAATAATGTCCATTCTATGGGGTTTTGGAGCCATTTCATCCAACATTTCTTCTATATGCCAAACCATTTTTGGTAACTAAAATAAATGAATAATGTGCATGTTTAGGAATATGAAAGTGAACATAAGAACGGTTTTAAATATTTCACAATCATCAAAAATACAATAGGTACACGATTTAATACTAATAACATTGCAACATGATTACAAATGCAGTTACTGTTCAAGAATTAAAAAATATCTTTAATTGATTATGAAACAAAAACTCGTGGGGGGGGGGGGTGATTTATCAACCAGATCACCCTCCGTAAATACGCCATTGATTTTAAGTGTTTATTAAGTTTAATAATTAATTTGTTAAAGTTTTTATACATTTTGGATGTATGAGTATATTTTTTTTAAAAATGAACCAATAAAAAAATGTAGCTTAATTACCTCTGACCGAACGCTACAATTTACACAAATATAGCCCAAAATTGGAAAAATTAATTTTTAAAAAATTTTATCGTATAAATAATAATTAGTATAAATTAAAGACGTAAAGTCTACAACATAAAAAGAACCTCTCCTAAATACTAAAATTACCACTTTATTCAATAAATACTTCAAAATCTATAAATGTTTTAAATAGCCCAAGATTTTTTGAAATTTTCATGTATTAGTATAGTTGAAAATGTCAAAACTCTTGGACAATTATTTTTGAAATTACAGAGAAGTAACCATACTCTTTTTTGACGAAATCGACTATTTATGTAGTTTTCGGTAGTTTTTTCTGACGCATTTAAAAAATTATTCAGAAAATTATTTCTTTAAAATACCAACTAGACGAAATTTTTTATCGAAAATGTGTAATGTAGGTACAACATTGTAAAAACAAAACTTTTAAGGAGGGATCTATCCCCCATTTCCCCCTTGTGTATACGCCACTATATATATATAGGTACTTACATACCAACGTTCAACTTAGGTGTGACTAGACTTCATTCACAGTGGCAACGTACAATGAACAATGAGCCAAAAGTTGTTCCTCTTTCTTATTTTTATAACAATTTTAATTTATAAACCACTCATATATAGCTCTAAAAACTACCGTTTTAAAAAATGTCCAACATTATTTATATTATAATAGTCATTATTTATTAATATGTAAATGTGTATTAATAGTTGGTATTAATTTTGGTATAGTTTGATACCTACATTACAAATAATACGTCGCACAAACATTAAAGTTCCAACAGGAAAAATATTATTTTCATTCAATATTTTCTTATAGTTTAAGTCTTAAAGTTACCAAAAATACATATTATTAGTGGCTTGTAACGGCAATGATCATTTAATCGAATTTTGAGAGTTCTTGTCGTGAATGAGTTTTAAATTGTTTATGATATTAGTTGTTGTGGACATCCATCATATTATAATTTTTTTTGGCTTCTCAAAGCGATTTTAAAAGTGTCACTCTATAAAACTAATATCATATAATATTTAATATTTAAACATTTTGGGGTAAACATTTTTAATTTTTGTCTTTTTTTGATATGAAATAAATGATACTTTTTATAATATAGCTATTATATTTCTACATACTTGTTTTATGTATAATTCTAATATTTGATACTTACCACATTGCAGGATTAGGTGTTTTTAAATTGCTATCCAATAACGCATATTTATAAATTATAATGTTTTACTTTTTTCATTGAATGTATATTATTAATACTTTATATTTTTATAATAAATAAAAAAATAAAAATATTATCTCCTATTTATTTTTCAATATACTTATGGTTTAATTTGAATAACTATTTATTATAATATTTTATGTAATGCTATTAATATACTACCATGTTTTAATGTGTTTTATTATTTTGTTGAAGTGATAAAAATATACAATAATAATAAATTGTAAACACATTAAGTGATTTTTTTATTTTATTATTCTAAAATCGTATTTATTTATTCATATATAAAGTAGTAATTCTCCTTTCTATATATCTCCGTCAATAAATTCTTTGAATAATAATGCGCCGAATCTAAAATAGTGGAGAAATCGAAAATTAACCAGGGCTAGTTAAAACGGGTTTAAATATTTCAGATTTTAGGTTATTATTCTAAAAACTGGTTACATATTTTACGGATTTCGAATTTCAGGTCCAAATACAGGATTTAAAATCTTTTCGCTTTTCGAGATCTGTGTTTGAAAATAGTTTTGAATGTTTTGAATTGGTTTTAAAAAACCGTTAAAATTTTGTGTGAATAAATAACTGTGATTTTGACCTCGATTAAAAATTCATTTTGACGTCTTAAAAAAAAAAAAAAAAAAAAAAAAAAAAAAATAAAATTATAGGGCAAGGCCGTTGGTTTAAAAAAAAATAAGTTTTGGTTAACATTTTTGCCAAATAACATTCAACTTTTCCGTCGAAAATGAAATAGTCCTATATCGGGACTAGTTCGTTTATAGAGTTTATAAGACGTAGGGGGCATTGTGCACTTTCCACGTGTAATTCAACGTACATAAAGTTCATATAACTGTACGAATCTCTGCATATGGAAAGTAAGTGTGCCATCCCGCACTAACCTCACCGGACTACTATACCGAGAGAAGCCAGACCGACTGTCGATCCAAGAGAGCAGTGAAGAGGCCTAGCCAGCAATCCAGGAGCGAGCATTCCGATTACCGTACCAGACAAATTTATCATTTCCCTCCTCTTCCCGAGCCTCTACTCAATTGAGTTATATATATATATATATTATATAACACTAAGGACCAGCTTATTTTCGATAGTAAATGTACGTACATGAGGGAAATATCATAATTTTATGATTACATATAAAAATCGAAACTTCGAGTTATTCACGAAAATAATCGAGTTAAACAAGATTTTTTCGCATTGTTTAAATAGGAAATTCTAGGGACCGGAGAAAAAGTTCGAGGTATCGACGATTTCGAGTTAACCAAGTTAAACTGTATATACAGAAATAAGTTTTCATTGTAAAGGATACAATTTAGTTAAATAAATACTACATCATATTACAACCAAACGATTCGACTCAATTACGAGGCGGTGCGATCGGCTAAATACTGTCGTACCGTTTCAACCATTAACATTGTGACTCACACAATACAGTGAGTTTTATTTTGTTTATTACCTAGTAGGTATAAGAACATTTGTATACCTACAAAAATGTATTATTTATACGTTGTATATATAAATATATATTATCGCACGTGTTCAAACAACAAGTTAATAAATGTACAAAAGGACTCAGACCCGGCCCGATTAAAATCCTTAAAAAGCAAGGCCCGGCCCAAAAAGTTGTACAATAAAAGCTCCCACTCGACCTGAAAAAAATGCTAAGCATTTAAAAAGTCCGGTATGTCTCTGTTTTTTCCTGGTCCAATTTCAGCACGGGTAGTGCTTTCTGAGGTCTTTACAAAGGTTTTTTTTTATGGTGGACAGTTTGTACTATAATACATTATAGAATATAGTAACATAAAGTTATACATTAGTTTATATATGAATATAAATACACATGCTCACATATTATATACATAAAAATCAGTTCTATATAATATTTAATAAATTAGTCGATTATCAATAAGATAATTTTTGATTAATAAAAATTTTTATTATTTTCAGTGGTTTTCCCAGCTGAGATTGACGTTTTTAAAATACCGACTACATCGAATTTTCTATCAAAAATATACTAATTGAATCAGTCTAAGCAAAAAAGTGTATAGGTATATGGATATGTACAAAAAAAACAATAACATTTCAAAATGTGTGTAAAAATGACCAAATAGTGGTCAAAATAGTTCAAAATATAGACTAAAATTAAAAAAAATACATTAATGTAACACGATCAATTTGATATATATAATTTGTATTTTGTATTATATTATATATGTATACTTATATATTATAAGTATATATAATATCTATATTATATAAAATATTCATATTATTTCCAATAGTTTCATATTAAAATAAACTACTTTGTAAATAAAATAGTTATGTTTATTAAAAATCCTAAATTTTTAAATATCCACAGTACTCCACAAGCATACCGCTTGAAATAGTTATAATTTTATGTCTTTCCATTAAAAGTAAAAAATGATGTATAGGTACGAAAAATATAGTTAAAAATAAATGATAATAAATACCAATTAATGGTCGAACTGAAAATTTGAATAAGATGCGTATAATATATAAATGTGTAGGAAAATATTATTTGGAAAATATGGGTCACAATTAGTAGGTAACCTAAAAGTACTTGTGGTGCAACTAGTAGTTACCAGCGTAAAAATGTACTTTTAACATTAATCAAAGTTTAAACAATTGAAGCAGGCGGAATTCGTAATTTGTATTTTGTGGGCCCGTGACACATGTGTAGTGATTATAAAAATAATTATTATATTTTAAAATATCTATATTCGGTATATTGAAATGTCAAAAATTACCTTGGATACATTTTGACCGTGATCGCGAAAATCGAAGATCACGATTTTATTTCGGTCGTACAAAGTGTCCACAGCCTGCAAATGAAAAAATAGACAGTACAAAATTTTCGTTTTCTACATAGTTATTAATTTTATTTTTTGGAAAAATTATTTGGCATCATTTTTAGCGGAAACGGTCATTTTCCGAATATTATTGTGTTTGAACTTTTGAAATATAATATAGTTTACTTGTAAATTTGTGCCAATAAATAATTTAAAACCCCATTAATTTCGTACATTATACGGTTTGTCATGCTTGTATTTTATTAACATTTAATATATATATATATGAATTCATCTTTTATAAATATACAATTTTGAATCTTTTATATATTTTTTAAATTCTTATACAGTAGGTATACATGCTTTTAAGCATTCCTATTACTTTATGGATCTGTTTGAACGAATAAAATATACACTTATTGACACGGTGTAAAACTAACAATCTCAGCATTGTGTTTCCCTTAACTGCATTTAATAAGTTAAATAAATAAATACTCGGTGCATATTACTAGGTATAGGTACCTACTTATAATATATCATGTATGTATACTATATACTATATATACAGAATGTTGCATTGGTCGAGAAACATTATAAGTAATATTTTGTTCAAACATTTGAGTGTAACAGCGACATTAGCGTATTATATATAGTGCATAATGACTAAAAGAATAATTAGTTGTTAATAATATATAAGAAAAAAAATTAAACGAGGAACTAAAAAAAGACGTTTCGATATGTTTTAAGATGGTAATCATATTGTCTGCCTATAATTAACACGATATACCTATATATATTGTAATACAATAAAACATGGTTACTAGCTGTTTAAATTAAAAGTAAATTATAATAATTGCACGACCAGTTAATTAAAAAAAAAAAATTAATAATAATCGTATTTTTATTTTTATTACCAGTGTTTGTTGTAATATACGTATATATTAACGCCTTACTAGGTGAAAACGCAATTTAATTTACATCGATCATTCGGAAATATTGTTGCGGCCAAGTGATCTGATGCAATTTACAAACTAAGTTTTCTCGATATTATAACGTTCACTGTCGTATTTAAAGAGTTTAATGATACATAATATTATTATTATTTATTTCAGTTAATTAAACGTCACGTTGATAATACGAGTATACTATTAATAATGATAATATTAATAATAATTACGTACATAATTACAGCAGTAATATCGAAGAATTTACAAGTTGGTTAAGGTCAGTTATTTTCTGGTTTTTTTATATTATTGTTATGAGATAAAAAAAAAAGTCATATTCTATCGTAGATACATTTGTAAAGTATATTTGATAGTTCATCATAGACAATCCTGTCGTAAAAAAATCATGCGATTATTTTTTAATCGTTTTTAATAATTATTATATATTATATAAATAAAATAATAATTATTAAATTATTAGGATTAGGTATTTAGGTCATTGTATTTGATAATTAGAATAATTGGAGATATGTCTAGATAGCGGAAAAGGGTGTTTAACCACCCTCCTCCAAAAAAATTGATCGTCTTCAATTTGTCTGGAAAATTTAATATGTGACAATTCACACAAAAATGAGTTTTAAAATAAAATAAAATAAAATTTTGAAACTTTTTTGGATATTTTTCTAGGCACATTCCTGAGATAAACTGCATCAAAATAAATTGTTTCAATAATTAATAATATCAATAAAATTACTGAAAATAAATAAAAAATAAATAGACAGTTTGTATTATACTATTATATTTATCGGACAATATACGAGGCAGGCGTAATATATTTTTCATTTTTTTTTTTTTGGTGGGGGGGGGTAGGGTAACGATTATTACTCACCCATCTCCAAGATCAGATTGATGAAAAGTCCTAGGTATTATAAAATTTAATTTTAAGGACATATCTGCATCCCCTTAAAAAGAAACTCGTATTCCATTATTTTATCATATAAATATTATCATATTTTATCATTGTATTTTAACCTATATTTTAATCAAATCATATAAAATATTAATATATATAATATATACAGGGTGTTTCTAAAATGAATACCGAAAATTCGTACATATATTCAGTGGATTTATACAATGAAAAGTTTTGAATTTTTTTTTCTTTTATTGAAAACCAAGTTTATAAATTGTAATTCATAGTATATTGATATAAATTTAAAAATAAATTATACACCTTGATATTTTCTGTAAAATTCTCATACGAATCGATGTCTTATCATTTTTGACCATTTTTAACGTTTTAACACTCAATATCGTATATTCAAACGAATCATTAATTAATTAATCATACAATAAATATGTTGGAATGTCACTATGATGAAAAAGTGATGTGACATATTGATACATTTGCAGAAAATATTATGGTATAATTTATTTATTGACGTCTATCAACCCTGAAAAATAAACACTGTTTTTAAATAAAAAAAACTTAGATTTTTGACATTTATTCTTAAAACATTGTAATGTATGTATAAATATTTCATGATAATTAATAAAAAATAACTTAATAATATTTCTTGGAAATTTCTCATATGAATCGATACTTTACATAACTTTTTCATCGTGGCGACAGGCGACACTGGCGTCAAAACGTTCGAAAATTGGCAAAAATGAGAGAAAATAATGTCACATATGAATTTATATGATAGAGTTTTGCAGAAAATATCTAGATTTAAAGGAAAGTATTGGGGTTACAAAAGCATTTTGACATACTGACGGCCAATTATCCGTATAAAACCGTTTAGTCGTTGAAAGTTATAATTTTTGAACATCTAATCAACTATGATATAGGCTGCTGTGGGATACGAAATAGCAATATTCCAATATAGGTACAGTTGTTTTTACTTTGTTACAAAAACTGCACGAGTATAATAAACGACACCTCACAAAAATAACGAGATAAAATTGGTTGTAAAGTAAATCGGAAATTAACCTACAGTGTGAACATTTTCAACTTCTGTCGGTATGAAACATTTTTTATAAATTATGAGCATCATCACTATAATTTTAAAATTCTTCTTCTTTATAATCAATGGAAAAATCGAAAAATTAACACAATTAATATTATAGAATCATCACATTCACTTCAAGTATATAGTATGCTGTATTATAGGTATATGGACTATGAGACTAGTGATTTTTTCATGATTTGATTATTTTCTACACCATATTTTCGTATATATATTTATAATTTTCAATTGAAAATCATTATGTTGTTCAATTTGAAAATTATTTATAATAGTATAACAGTATACTATTAGTTTTTGAATACTATATTATGTATATTGAATTAGAAGCGTAATTTGAATTCAATTATAAATATGTGTTTTTGAAGAAAAGAAATATAAAAATGGAACTAAAAAGTAAACAAGTTAGGAAAATCCACTCTGAGAGCGTGCCAAATTCCCGGTTTCTAAACGTATTTTAAACGATTATCTAAAAATATAAAACAAAACGATAATATCTTTCTCCCTAGTAACCAAATCAACAATTGTAACTATGTACTTACTAGTAACTACAGACACAACTGGGATATAATATGCCTAAACTTATGATTAGAAACCTAAAACTAATAATTTTGGTATTTTGAATACTTCAAATCGAATAAATATAGGTAATGCAATATATTTTGGATAATTTATATTATTTATGGAAACGATTTTTCGGCGTTGTAGTATCTTGTTTTAAACCGATAGATTGCGCTACTATTACACTGCCTAGGTATAATAATATTATTCTCGTATTATAATATCAGCTACCTATTACATTATAATACATATCCTGACACGGAATGAAGCTAATATACAAGTTGAAAAAGTATATTTTTAAAATAGTTTCATATGTACTACGCTATTTTGTGAAACTTAATTTTAATAAAAATTCTTGAGTGCAGTTGATAACATGCACTTATTATAACAAAATTATAATTATTTTTGTATTTTTATATTTTGATGATTAATAGTTTTACGAGTAGGTATTATTATCGTAAAATGTATTAAATGTATAATAATAAGTATATTAAAGTTCGTTTTAAATTTTTGCCAAAAGGGTTTATTTTTAGAATTATATTATAAATATAGGTAAATAATATACCATGTACCCATGACTGAATTTAAGGGGGCAACAGGGGGTAGTTGCCCCGAGCTGGTATAATTTGAGGGGTGGTCCAAATTTTGTGAATTAGCTATTGTGTGGCCGGAAAAAAGGTTTTTTTTTCCGTTCATCAATGTTTATATAATATTATTATCATTTGTAATATTCTAATTGATAAAATGACAAGTGATTGTGGCAATTCGCTTCAGTCTGAGATAATTAATTCATGGCGGTAACAATAATTTTCGTGTTGATAATCTAAATTTTTTTATCACTAAAATATTGTAATTTTTCAATATTTATTCGCTGATGGCCGTTAAGATTTATGTGGTATATTATTGGAAAGTTGTTGGATAGTGAATTGAATACAAACTACAAATTCCATAAGTTGTTGAAATCTTTTGATATGTAAGTAAAGTAAGAATATTATTGTACACATATTATTAATTCAATTAGGTAACATATACATTTAGCATGTTTGTATGTATAAACATCATACATACTGTCATTTCAAAAGTTGAATGTCGTGACGTAACGTAAAGTAAAGAAATTTATTATAATGAGCATTACGGTATTTTTTCCGACACGTTTTGATACGTCATGAAATTCAACAGTGAAAATCTATTGTAACTATTATTAATTATTTTTGTGTATAAATATTAAATATATATATCATTAAGTGGTATTATGCAGTTTTGTCTTTTGTTATAGCTTGCTTATTTGCTAATTATTTATTTAAGTACAATAAATATACAACATAGGTATATATAATTTAAAACTCCACAATATAAATACGTTTTTTTCTTCTTCTACCCAATGGCGGGAAACACTGTCAGTGTCGGTTAAATAATTATCTACAACACGTTGATCAGCACGAGAAGATGTATGCAAGAGCTTAAATAAGCATTGGGATTAAGTCATAAATGCACTTTCAGAATATAAGAATGACAATAGCACAGTAAAATGTAGCTTGTTTTGAAACAGTTCTTACGATAATATTTTGAGGTGTTGTTCTCCGACAATTTAATATTGTTAGCAAAAAGTTACAGTCAATCAATATTGATCTACATGGCTACATATTATAGTTAAGCTATATAAATCACTCATTCAGATATCAGTAACCTACGAAATGAAAATAGCTTCAACATTTTTGAAGACCGAACATTTAAACTTTCCCGAACAAACTTATAAATTATATAAAAAATTAAAACAACATTAATTACATTTTAGCGGAAGAAGACGCAGTTTATCATAAATACATATTTATATTATGTAATTATGAACAATATACACAATGAGTTAATAAGACGAAAAGAATCATATACGATCTTGATATAAAAGTATTTTCTTTTTAACTTTCTACCATGTTTGCTTTAGAAGTGTTTAAGTGTGCAGAACAACTTCGTAACATATGTATATAAAAATGATTTAGGTAAAAGCTTCTGCAACGAATGGATCCACTTTCAAAGTCATATAATTATATTAAATCTCTTAAAGGTACTGTACTAAAAAATGTTCGTGATTTAAGTCTAATGATATGATCAAAAGGACTACAAACTACTCCATATGTTGATATTGCATTCAGTATGTTTTTATGCACACCAGCAACAAATTGTTTTTCAGAACGTTCATAAAAAAGATAAAAACATATTTTAGATCTACAATGATCGAAATGATCACTTAAACGCCTTAGCAATATTAAATATTGAAAATGAATTAACTAAAAACCTTAACTATGAGGGTGTAATTAATTATTGTCTCGGGGTGTAAAATTCCTAAATACATCCTAGTAGGTACCTATAATATATACATTTATACTATATTAATAATTTAAAGTTTTTAGATATTATTATTGAAAATGGTATATTTTTGGTATAATTGTTAAAACGTAAAAAAGTGTTGGTACGTACGCCTTTATAGACGACGGATTTTCACTAGGTGATTGATATTTTTTGATTTTTCACACAAAAATCTTAGCGAAAGGAACAATACGTTTTCAAAAATTTGTTTTGATTAATATATACACATTACAAGTGCTTTACAAAGAAAATATTTATTCATAATTATTTTGACAAGGGTAAAAATCTTAAAATGAAAATTTAACCACTTTTATTTTATACAGGTTAAATTGTTAATGTGTACTCCACCATGAAAACGCGCCCGTCAATAATATTGTTTTTGATTCACCCGGAAAGTAATACGAAAAAAATCTCAAATCTTTAAGTTCTATATACTCCTATATATTACGCAAACTAAGAAAATAATCAAAAAGAAGTATCGCGGTATTTTGAAATAAAATCTCTTATATTTTTTTTAATAATATCGAAATCGCCGAAGTTTAATTTACCATTATACCAGAATGTTTTCATTGTGGTTTTTTTTATGTGTCTACAATGAAAATTCCACTGTAAAAATAGTAGATTTTTGTTAGTCGTTTGACGGTATATATATTATGGGTATGTACCTTTTGCGTTGGAAAATTAAATTTATGGTTAAAGTTCACGGGCACAGGGTCTCATATTGTTAAATTAAAAGGCAACATTTTACACGTTCGAGAATTGCGTTTTTTTATTTGTATTTATATTGATAAAGAAAACTCAAAAATAAAATGAATAATAACCCGTCGCTTCATTGACATATTTTTTTGAAGAGATCTGTAATAGTGACCTGTCAATATGGATAATATATATAGGCTTTGGAAAAATTTGATTTTTTATTCGACAGCTTAAATTACGAAGAATCTGCAGAGGAGAGGGACGTTATCTACAATTATATCGTCTATATATGAGGTTTATTATTATTTTTTACACATGGGGTAAATATATATATATATATATACAACTGGAGGGTCTATATAATGTTAATTGACATTATACAGTTTTACGTCTGTTTTCGAATTTAAGGGGACTCTGGTAGTTGGCACGAGGGCATATTCTATAGTATCGTATAATACATTTTATAATAATAAAAATTTAATAAAAATAATAAAAAAAATGAATTTAAAAATCGTTACTTATATATAATACTCCTATATCCAATATCTGTGGTAGTAAGATCCGATGAATGTGTGGACAATTGGTTATCGTTACTTTAGGGAATTCTGGGAAATTTGTATGTAATAGACACCACTAGTGATAACATTTTTGAAATAAACTGTATTATATGAATGTACTTTGATCCAATGTAAACAAAATTTGGATAACTTGTATGCATTTTTATCAACCTCTAAAATTAGAATAGATCTGTGAATCGTGCATTGTATTATATAACAAGATTATGATAACAAAAAAAGTATTTATGATTTTATAAGTGTCAACACGGAAATTGCCTATTTTAATTGATATAATGTTCAAACGAATCCACTGAAAAAATAATTGTAAAACGTCAACTACCACATTTTTTGTGCACTAGATCATCGATGTATAATATACGACCGTATAGTATATTATATAAACTGTAAACCTAATCTAGCTTTGGGAATATTGTTGTTGAGCAGCGTGGAATAGAAAATTGACTTTGCACTTTATGCAAATCATTAGTTATCCAACTTAATTTTGAATTTCATATGTTACTTGAGTTTTTTTTTTTTTTTTTTTAATGATATGAATCGACCAAGAAATCGGAAAAATGACGCTATGGATCAAAATATTTTTAAAGACGTTAAATTTAAAATTAAGCTATTGGAATATATAGTAATCGAAAGATCGTATTATACAAAACACAATATAGTCTGATTTCAATTTAACATAAAATTGCCGATTATTAATTTCACTCAATAAAATTTGGTTCGTTAAATCGAAATTCCTGTAGGAAAATGCAGTGTTCTTTTTACTAATCATATATGTATGGCAGGTTCTACAACTGCACACGTGATATATATTATAAAATATAATAATTAATATCACAGAATGCGTAAAATTCCGATAAATCATACGCTCGTATATTATTATGCCGTTTCGCAATACGCGTACCTACGTGACAATAATGATTATAATATAGTCTTGTCTCGTCTGCGAAGAGTTTCACGTTTAATTTTAACCGATTACCTACTCAAAATCCGACCGAAAAAATTCGGGTTTCTTTTAGATTTATCGTTTTTAACGATCCGTCATTTTGTTCGAACATTATAATATACTATGCCTGACTTTTTTGGCGGCAAAATCACATTTCGATCGCAAACGAATCAAAACCAATAAGACGTAATAACTACATTTGTAACGCAGATGTTTCGTTAATTATGTGTTACTATAATATTATCGTGACGTGACATGTGTTGTAAAATACAGTATTTTGTATTGTTGTTTATTTCGAGTAATTGTATTCAAAATTAAAAATCATTTGGTATTTTTGATTATAGACATTATAAATGGATAAATATTGCAGTGTTTGATTTTATAATAGTCATCATACTATAAAATAAACATAATTAAATAAATGGAGCTGTTTTAATGTTTATAACTCAGATATCGTATCGAGAAGATTTTGAAACTGTTATATTGTTGATAAAAAAACGTTAAAAATCAAAAGTTAATATTATATAAATTATTAGGTACCTACATTATTATTTAATTACATTTATTTTACCATTTTGGTATATTATTGTTTTAATAACGTCATTATAGTAAATATTCTATGTAAAGTAAGACATTTTATAATATTTATTTTTGGCGAAAACGGCAAATTTCCCCTTATTATTATTTATTATCATTATAAAATCATTGCGTAATTTAATGACATTATATATGATTTTGAAAAATTTCAAACTTTTAAGTTAATACTACATACATTTAATTTTATTGAGGAAATAGTTCGTGACATAACATAATTTATTGTGTATTACTCATTTTAATAATAATTATAAATTTGCGTAAACAGATTGTGTAATTTTTTTGATTCTGCAGAACGTACCAAGGAATTCATACCTATTTACCTATTGAAGGTTTTGGTTCTACAATGATTTGTTTTTTCATTATTATGAATCTATACATTTTATTGGGCAGAAAAAATGCTGAAAGAATTTTTGACTATATTAAAGCTTACTGATAGAAAATTGTGTCTAGTTGGTATTTTAAATTTTGGTAATTTTTCGATTTTATACCAGTGATTTTTTTATACGTGCAAAGGAAAATAAATTGTTCCTGAAAATAATATGTGTTTGGAAAAATTGATTTTGGTAAATTGTAAAATGATAATGCCAGAAACTTGAAAAAAATATAAGTATTGTATAAAATACTATTTTTTTGTTACTTTTGGGCTATTATTGAAATTTAATTTTTCTCCCGATTTTCAAGTAATAAAATAAAACACATTTTTCATGTATTAAAAGTTTTAGGCGAAAAGTCAGAAAAAAATCAGATTGTTATTTGTAAATAGAAATACAGTATATGGGAATAGGCAATTTTTATATACATCTGTATTATAAGTTGTGTATATGCAGTGTTATGCAGTTGTGAATAAATATTATGAATGATATAGATATATAAATTATATAATGAATCATTTTACAGTATGATGCACATTTTTTATCATTATACCAACCTACCCCAGGATTATTGTTTTACTGGTCTATTTGGTATATTTTTAGCATAATATGGTTAAAAAAAAAAATAATGAATAAGCACGTGCATACATTTTACTACCTATATTTATGCTGCTATTGTGTGATTCAAGGCTAATTATTAAAAATACATTTTTTTCATCAATATATTCCAATAAAATATTATTTACATCTATTTTTGAAGTCTTAATAATTAAATTATTGAATAAAATAATTATTCTTATCTATGACTAATATTTTTTTAAACAATAAAATTGTAATATTTTTGGGAGTAGTTGATAGGCAACTTATATACAGAACTGTAATATTAGTTGTGTAAGTTTAGTTTCAAGGCTAATTTTGTAATACAGGATTACAATCGATAAATTCGTAAAAAAAAAACATTCGGAAAGTCTAATCGGAGACACGTTTACCCATATTTTCGATAATAATCTCCGGAAAAAATACAATAGGATATTATTGATTGTAATAAAAAAATTGTAAATTGTGTGTGATTTCCTATCAGAAAGATTTTTTCCCGGAAAATTCTACTGGTATTCCTCAAAAAATGTGTTCAGGCACATGCATGAAATTGCATAAAAATTTATTATTTTATTTAAAAATTACTGAAAGTGGTTAAATTGGTCGATATTTTTACCACATCATATACATATAGTGTTATAGTAAATTTTTGTTGTAAATTTAATGTTTCTGGTATTTTAATTTTTTCAATTTATATGCAATTTTTAATAATTTAAATTAAATTAAAAATCTAATAATTTAAAAACACTTGTACATGTTTAAAGCAATTAAAAAATAGTTGCACTTTTTATTGTTGTGTGATCACAGTATTTATTAACAAAACAGTTTTACAAGATAAATATTTTCTAGGGCTTTAGTTGTAATTAAGAAACCAAATTTTTATAAAATATTGTAGACACAATTTTCGTTTTTCCGACATTACAAAAATAACTTATGTTATACCATCTGTAAATCCATCCTTCAAAAATAGTTTTTACAAAATTATAACTTTTTTATGATTTTATATTTTTAAAAAAGGACTATTTAGTGGAACACAAATAATTTTATCAATAACATTGTGTAAGTATTTATTGTTTCTTAGTTACAACTACACTCTAAGAAAACATTTTTCTCGCAAAACAGTATTTTATGACAAAATAATGTATGTTATTATGAGGATTATTATTATATTAAATAATTATTATGAGGACGTTGTACACTCGGTTTTTAAGGGGGTTCTATATATGTATATTCATGAAATTTTTGGAAAAATTAAAATTCAACAATTTAATAGTATTGAAGTATATTTTTAAAGTAATTTAAAAATAGTCTTATGTCAATATCATTTTTTACCGTCATGTAATAACGACATGTTAAAAATATATTTATGAATATTTCATTTTTATCAACTTGAGAATATCGTAGAAGATTGTTTAGCGGCCTTCGTATCCGATTTTTGATATGTGTATTTTTACACGTTTTATGAGTTATTTTTAAATAACTATAAATCTTAATAAAATTAATATACCGAAGTACAGTTATGTAGGCATTAGATAATATTGTTAGTTATAATTTGTTTTTTGTTTCGTATGCCTAACATATTTGTAAGTTGATAAAAATCAAAAATTTTGATGCAAGTTTTTAATTGGAAATTTAAAAACCCCAAAAAGTATATATATATATATATATATATATATACAATAAAATTAAAAAAAAACACATCATTGTTAAACTAATACATTCATTGCTACGCTCAGGATCTAAAATTATAAAATTAAAGTTTACAAAGAACGTAAATTTCCTATATTGCCCATTTCATAGACTATGGCATTAAATACGAGTGTAATGTTTTCTTAATAAATCAATAAATATTTGTAAACAATATATTTGAATATTATAAAAATGAATAATAATAATAAAACAGCGATAATTTATATTTAAAAAAATAGCACAGGTTCTCTTTTATTACTATTAATATTTATTGTCATTTCAATAAAATTACTTTTTTTTTTCTAAAATAACAAGTAGTTTGTCATTAGTATTTTTTTTTATTCCTGTTGAGTTAAAATATCTGTATAATGTATAATGTATAAAAACACGAATTTGTTTTTACGTACATATATGTATTGTAATTTATTACCTATATAATTTTACTATATAATTTTCAATTTGTATACACTGAAAAAAATCATCACCACAATATAGTTGATATTATCAGGATTTTCGGTTGCACCCGTGACAACAGTTGGTTAGGTTTAATTACAATTTATATTTAGTAAACTGTATTACGTAGTGGTTACAATTTGTTTTAAATTGTAGGTAAATATTAAATAAGTAGCGATTATCAAATATATATTTATCACAGCTACATGTGTTTGTAGACTTTATTTACTTGTAGTATGCGTATATACAACAGATAGCTAATAGTTTAGTTCATACAGTCATTTAACTGTAAATGTTATCATATATGATTTAGTATTCATTATAGTTCAGTACTATAGCTATTTAAAAAGGGTGTTTTAGTTGGTAGGTACTTTTTTTTATTGTATTGTAGTAACAAATACCATTTTGTATATTTAACTAAATTATATGGTACAACCTACTATTTATTTTTTTGATGTCATAATAAACCATATGGTTGATACTACTCTTTAACATTGCAATAAGTACCTATTACATAAATATCAAAATTAATAGGTACTCAATAATATTTATTTGCATAAACAATATTTACAGCAATTAATAAATAATTTTAAATAGGTACAAAATAAAATAATATATTTATGTTATAAATAATAAGTTATTTTTAAAACAATTGTACAGGTGATTAAATACTAAAGCAATCATCAATTGGAATTAAATTGAATATTGTTTAACATATTAGAATACATAATATATACCTATATATTACAGGAGTTGTGAAGCCATGCTAATGATTCTTCAACGTTTTCATTATCTATGATAATTAAAAAATAAAATAATACATATATTATAGTATATTACACAATAACATGCTGAACATGTATGAACTATTACCGGTATTTATCGTGAAAGAAGACAAAAGTAACGAAGATTTTAATTTAAGGTGGTCCGAGTCGGTCAAAAATATATCGCTTTTAGACCTTTCGCTGTGACAAAATTGCACGACTTTGGCTGATCCGATTATAATTCTGTAAAAAGCATAATATTTTTTCATATATTTTCTAGGTTTTAATCGAGGTGTTTTTTGAAATATGAATTTTCGATTTCGGTATGATTAAATAAAATTTCCATATTTTACAAATTGTTCACTTGTGTATATCTAAAACGGAAATTCATATTTCGAAAAACGCCTCGATTAAAAACTAGAAAAGATCTCAAAAAATGTATGCTTTTTACAGAATTAAAATTGGACGAGCCAAAGTCTTACAGACTTTATGTCACAGCGAAAGCAACTTTCTGTTCAAAAAGTGATTTAATATACGATCTTATTTTCATTATTTTCACACTTACAATTCATATTTAACCTAGACGGATATAGATACAAGCTCAAGGAGTGTATTTATTAATTTATTATTAGTTATTAATTTCAATGACCTCTCTAACTGCATACAATTCTGAATTAAAAATTTTATCATGTACGATAAATTGCCTATACAATACTCCTTAGAAAATGGCCGACTCGAACCCCCTTAATGTAATATGTCCGTTTTGGAGTGGTATAAATCAGACCAGATTTTTTATGATCCACCTTATGGTTATTGAAACAATCCAATAATTTCCCTTTCACAGCCATCTTTAATGACAGACCCAAAACAAATAAAACATAAATAATTATAATTTTTATTAAATCAAATAATCACTTCACTCTAACTTATGTAGGGAATGAAATATGTGCTAATATGTATTTGTATATATTTAATTATCTCTATTTATAGGTATATACGAATATAGGCAGTTACTAAATTTTAAATAATTTATTCATATTTCATGTAATATTTATTATACATACCGTGGAATACGTCGATATACGATGTCAATGCCCAGCCCCGCGACATTAGCGTCAGCTATAATATTATATTATTATAAACGTGATAACTAAAAACATAATATGAGCCGAATGTGAATTATATATTATTTGGACATCAACATATTTATAATTACGTACATTATTTAATAAAGAGTAAAGAATTACTACTTGTAATCCAACAGTATATATGTAACAGTGGTAACACTGTTGTATAACCTCCATGTTCAGTCGGCCGATCTCATATGTAAAATAAGATATTAAAAATGTAATTATATAGTTGTTGTTAAATGTTAATTAATAAGTATAATAAAATCTAAAATAACAAGTTTTAAAAAAAATCGATTTTCTTTTTATAGGTTTGTATGTTTACAATATCATAATATTATAATATGTATTTGTTAATTGTTATGTAATAATAAAATTTTCTTTTTATAGACAAAATCGATTGCCTTATTATTTGGTTTCGAAGAATAGAATTACATATGTTAGAAATAGTTAATAAAATTTGGGAGAAAATATAGTAAACACTATAATATAGACACGCACCACTCTGTTCACAGTAACGCGCTTATAAGCGAATTACTACACAGTACACGGACGCCGGATGGAAATTCGACGATCCCGAGACAATAATATCAGGTACAATATTGTTTGGTAGAGGGCACAACGGTATTTTTTGCTATTTCTGTTTCGTGTTTGTAAACGCAACAATTATCCAGTAATGCAAAACAAATAATATGGTATTTCAACAAATATAACGTTCGATAAGCCAATTTTTTCAGTAACATCTATAAGTACCTATAGAAGATTTTAAGAGATTACCAAAGAAAATTTTTAATGTATTATTATCATCTACATATTTGGTATTTGGTATCTAGTACAACATGTGCTATTGGTAAACGTATAAAATACGGGGTTTTACTAATATTATAATAATAGTATTCACTACTATAATACTAAACATTTTAATCGTTACACTATACATATAGGCAAATGATTGCTTGAACGTAATTATATTCAACACATACACTTAGCTATAGTAAATATGACATTAAAATTTGACTGGGTTTAACAAAATGCTGTATTTATTTTTCATACATTGTAATGTCCACAACTTTATTGTTATTTCAAATAATATTTTGGTTATAAATACAAATTCGCGTTTAACAAAACGATGATAAATGATAACATATAATTATCAGTATTATTTTGGAATTAATTATGTTTTGTATAATTGAATTCCTTTATTTTTAAAAGAATAAGAACCTAAATTAGTTATATTTTATCACTAGATTAAATAGGTACCGTTATTAACTTAGTAATCATATTATGTATTTAAATTCATCTATTTATTTATTTTTTTTTAATTCGTTAATATCCAACGGTTATATTAAGTAGACTTGATATTTTGTAGTAGATTTTTTTTGAAGTCAATGAACTATACAAGAAACGAGTTAGTTTTTAAAAGTGAGAAAACGAACATATTGCTTTTTAGAAATTGGTGTATGCTTTTAATTTTTATTTGAAATGCATGTTTATGAATTTTGTATATCAATGATTTTCAGCTGTAAAATTAATTTAAAAGTTAAATCGCTTATTTTATTGTGGATAGTATTTAGAAAGAACGACAAAAAAAATGTAAAAAATAAAAAAAAATAAATTTTTATGCCTTCGATAATGATAATTAATATTTAAAAATTATAAAACCTGGATGAGGATTCTCTGAAGTATATTGCTATCTACAAAATATGTAATAGGTATTATAACTTAAAAATACTTAAAAATACAAATACTAAGTACTTTATAACGTCTTTATGTTTGTTTTGTATTAACATGTTTTTATTTAAGGAATATGGTAATTACACAACAATAAACAATGGTACTGATACGAAACTATAATATATACATTATTTAAAAATATATTTAATCATTTTTCAATAATTATCCTTTTTTAATTTTTCTTAAAATTTCTTTGAAATTATCTATATAGTATCTACCCATTAAAACACTGCATTCATTTTCGATTTTTTTTTTTAAATTACCAACATAATATATGAAATTTTACATATGGAGGTGTATTGTTTCATCTTAATTTCTGTAAATTTTAAATTTATATGTACTCACTCAATTGTTCTCATCACTTACGAGTTATGTGTTACATATAAAAAAATAGGCTTAGGAATCACGGATTTGTGGAAAAATTTGTTTTCGCACGAAAAAAACTGGGATTATCTTCTTTATAGAACTAATACAAAATATAAAATAAAATTCTATATATTGTGTAATATACGTAAACCGTTTTCGAAATACATTCTATGTGAAGTAGAATATGAAAAACTCAGTATGGCGTAAATTATGTACATGGGATGTTTTTCTCAAGCTATAATAATACTCCAAGTGAATTTTTTGATTGTTGAACTATTCCGAAACTACAAAAGTGACATTAAAAAATGGGAGTTTGATGCAAAACTCAGTGCCATAAGATCTCTTACGTGGTAAACATTTATTGAAATATTTAATTTATATTGCAGTTACTTTGAAATTTTACATATTTAGATAATAGTTCGATTTTTTTTTCAAATGAGCTGTGTATTATACTATTTTGAAAAGTTACAGTTAGGTTTTCTTCTCCGATCCTGTTTTAGTAATTTATTTGTTTTTAAATTAATTTTATAACCATTTTGAAAAAGTTAAATTTTTTTGGAAACCACCAAAAAAAGAGTTCAGTGAAATTCATTACGGCTATTTACATGTATTAATGAAATATAAATATATATATATATATAGTCAGGAATAAAAATATAACTCAATGCAATTAACACGATAATATTATATTCTTAGGTATAGACAAAACACTGAGATTTTCGTTAATTATACAGGCATATAATAATTTATTATAATTGTCTATTTGAAACGAATCGTTGAGACATATTGTGCACGTAATCATGAAATAAAAGGTACCCTAACAGCGCAAAGTACCTCTTAGGACGCTCCTGGACCATTTGGTTCCCCTGCCGGTACTGGACGGTAATATGTTCGATGTCCGACCGTCATATTGTCATGTTGACCGTCTACATAGACGTAAATAAACCGTGTCAATATTGAGTAGATTGAAAAAAAAATGTATAGGCTGACATCACAGATAACTTGAAAATACATGTTATCTGTGCTGACATTTTGTTTTTATTGTATTCTTCATTTCTATTTTTTGTCTATCTTCCTGAACCGTGTATATTTTACTTTTTTTTTGCTGTACATTTTGCAACAATTCTTAATTCCGGCGACTGTATTCGAACCTTCGACCATTGATACTTAAACATTTTTGTATTCACGCTTAACTGACCGAGCTACATTTCAGTGATACAAAGGTAGTCGGAATTATGGCTACATAAATGCTCGAGTAATGGTATACGATTATAGATACGGCAAAGGAGGGGAAACTTTTTGAATCGTTGTAGCGCATTCAATATTACAGTCAAAACGGACTTGGACCGTTGGTAAAATGTGTTGTACACTAAGATACTTGTACATAACATACTAAAAGTCACTTTTTTGGGTGGTCCAAAATCGAATTTTCGATAACTCAAAGGGAAGTAGACTAGCGCTTTGCGGTTTTATCTACCCTCCCTTTTTCTTCAAGCCCCTGTACATTGATGCCCATTAGGGGGACGGGGGAGGGACATACCAAAAAAAGTGACTTTTAGTATATTATATTCCGGAATGAATAACACACTTTGACATCAGTCTGAGTTCGATGCAATGGGCACCCATGCCCCTATCTTCTTCCACAGCTAGTTTCGTCCAAAAGATCGAATATAAGTAGATCTAATCAATTTGTTATTTTTCAGTTCATAATATGTATAGCTGCCGGGATGTGCCGAAATAGTAAGGCCCGGGAAATGTTAAAAAAGTACCTCCCGGAAGCTGCCTATATGACCTGAATAATTAGCAAATCAATTGGACTCTCGTGGGCCGCTCCCGGGAAGGTCTAAATAATTCCCGGCAGGAACCGCTTGCTAAGACTGAAACACGCACTTAATGGGCGGCGCCCGGCACGGTCTGTGCTGTTAAGGTAATAATGTGACGTCTGACGTTGAATGAAATGATATTTTTTATACTGCCAAGTACTAACACTGTATTTCGTATTTATATCTATTAGTATTTACCCAAATTATTATTATCTTTACTATAAATTCTATACTATTATATACTATTGTTCATTTTAGATAATTTACACTCAGTGTTATTTTATTGCTAATACCAACTACAATTTTGAATTTACTAAATATACAGCTGGTACATACTCGCAGGGTTTTTTAATTTATGATTTAAATAATGAACGTAAAAAATATTTTCATGTACGTGTAAAATATTTCTATGTACATGTAAGATATTTCCATGTGCATGTAAAATATTTTCATATGCATGTAAAATATTTTCATGTGTATATAAAATATTTCCATGTGCATGTAAAATATTTCTATGTACCTACATTGCATTTTTGCAATAATGTAATATGTGTTAAATATTCTTATTGAACGTCTACAGTATTGTTTTACCGCGACAAACATTAGATTTCGAAAAATGAAAAAGTAAGAATTCAGTGTTTAGCCGGAGAAAGGCTTTTTGGCGATTTGCGTTAGTAAATATAATATGATATAAAATTAAATGATAATTTATTTTTAAAAGTTTCTAAAATATATACATAATAATCGCTCATAAAATTAGCGAATAGTGAAATGAACGAAATGTCTGGTAATTGGACGATGTATGTACAACGTCTCTCTCGAAGCGTGTAATATATTAATAAATTAACAATATGTATAGGATACAGGGGAAAAAAAGAGATGTATTTTATAATAACAATAAAACTCGTGTTTTGTTCAAAATACATATCTAATATTATTGAAAGTAATCTATTATTATTGTCTAAGTGACATAATATACATGTTCAAATAGATGGATAGTATCTTAGATACATTTGTATCTTGTGTCTTGTGACATTTTTGAAAAGTATTTATTATTTTGTATCTAGATACTTTTTTTACTCAGTGTATCTTAAATTTTAAAGACACTACATACATTTTTTTTAATCAGTTGCAATCATTTCTGCGATTAAACATTAAATTTAAGTTTAAGGTAAATAATATGACACTCAATAGTCTTTAATGTCAATATCTAATAATGAGATTTAATTTTTCGAGAATAAAGCTTAAAAATATAAATAACACAAACAATTTTGAACTCTGACCAAGAAACTCTTGAAAAATATATTTATTAGCTCCTTTTGTCATTGATGATATTTTATAAAATATAATCTTACCCGTTAAACTTTCTTACCTAGTTATTCTTAATTTATAAAAATATTAAATACTATACTTACATTTAGGACCTTTAGTAATTTTACGATATTTATGTAAAGCGTGTATTTATGATAATACCGAAAAATCCAGATATTTATTTTAGATATAGGTTAGGTTAGGTTTCGGTTTTTTTAAAACTACGACCGTTAATTATTTGACTATTAAATCATTTTTTTTAGACAATTTTTACTATATATCATATCCGGTTCTCTTTATTCTCAAATTCTACATCCCACGTAGATATTTTTATTATAAATTTGAAGTTCACGAAAAAATCATTGGTATGATTATAAGTATATGAAATTGAAAAATAAAATAAACATATTTTATTTAATTCTAATATTTTAACCTATTTCCTTTTAACTTTTGACTTGTAATTAAACCCATTCTTACATATTATATATTATTAACTTAAACTTAGCAAGTAAACAATTGATTTATATTTGCCTAGCCTTGCTTATATTGTCGAATGACAGAGTACAAGTATTCTATATAATTAATAACCTATTATTGTCAATTAACTCATAATAATCATGTAGAAATGATTAGACGATGACAAACAAGATATAATATATCTTTTGTGCGTAATAAAAGGTAATATACTTGGCAATTAAAACGACAATCGTTGAATGCAGTCTATTATTATTGATTTAATTTTATTAACATTATAAATAATTAATATATCTGTAGTACTCACTATTTTATACGTTTGAAATTAATAAAATATATGTATTTTTAAATCGATTGAAAATGGGATATATATACATATATATATATATATATTATGTATATATACTATATACTATA
Source organism: Pemphigus obesinymphae (assembly GCA_025469235.1). NCBI lineage: Eukaryota > Metazoa > Arthropoda > Insecta > Hemiptera > Aphididae > Pemphigus > Pemphigus obesinymphae. The sequence continues at coordinate 54,600 of JAIPRL010000205.1, forward strand.
CAGATATCTATACTTAAAAGAAAAACGTATAAATTAAGGAGAGGTTATGCGATTAGTTACACGTGTATACAAAAAAAAAAAAAAAACGGTAGTTATAATAATAACATTCTCTTTTTTTCATCATAATCGTAATAATATATTCATTATCAATAACATACAATTAGAATTATGGATTAAGGTCATTGTGGACGTTTTGTACTAGTTACTGAAGCGTATAATACATAAATATAATTTCAAAATTTAGACGAGTAGGTATTTTTGGGTATATTTACAGCGATATCAATCACGTTCCAATAAAATGATTTAGTGGACTTCAAATTAATCGTCGATAATTTAGTTTGATTGAAAAAAAAAATATCTATAATATATTATGAATATATTATATTAAATAACTAGTGAGTTTATACACTGTCACAGTTAGACCACCATATCGTTAACCACCATTACTATATAATATATTCGTTGTAAGTCCTTAAATGTATATTTGGAAACTTTTCGTATTTTTCGCAACAACAAACGAATCCAAAGGAATAAAAGGTTTTTGAAGCCTAGTAAAAATGTAATTAAAAATATTAAAATAACTTACATATATATATTACGTGAATAAATTAATTATAATAAAGTATTTCTAATGTAATGAACCGGGAATATTTTATGTATGAAATCGAAAATGGGAATTCAATTATTTAATAATTTTGTTTTGAAAAAAACTAGATTATCTTTGATTGAATAGAATCAAATATCGTGTTTTTGTTAAAATGAGAGGGAAATAATTAGTTAATATAATATGTACGTCATACGAAAAGAAGAAATTAAATCAAATATATAGAGGATATTTAAGTGAATTCTGTACGTATTTTATGTGTTTTATTTATAAGAAGTGAATTTGAATAGACTTGTTTATGCACAGGTAGGTACATCTTAAATTTGTTTTTCTTTTTATTTATTTCTATTAGCCATATTTATATAATATATTAATATTACGTTCAATATACCTATTTATATATAAAAAAATTTAAAAACCCACTTTTTTGTGATATGCTTGAGAGAACAGTGCCTGAATGAGGAAATAATGCACTAATATTCGAAAATAAGCAAACAAAGAATTTAAATAATTATGTACTTATTACGGGTTTCCGGCATCGACAACGTATGTGTATTTTGTATGGACAATGTATGTGTTATACCTAGATAGTAGGTATATACAAATATTATTATTTTTTTATAAAATTGTAAATATCTATACTCAAATGTGTTAATAATAATAATAATTTTGGGGGAAATAATATTTGGTTTAAAAATTTACGTTTAACATAACTTTAAATAATACAATGTTTTAAAATATATTTTCCAAAAAATTGTGTTTGTAAAATTTTAATTTTTTTTTCATTATTTTCATTTTGTAGTAAAAACTTTTCAACCGTTAAACTTGGTCTAATATTTTCATACATATAATTTTTTCAGAAAGCAAATTTCATTTATTTGGTACTTTAAACAGGTCATTTTTTTTACCTTTTCAATAGTTTTTTAACGTGTATAAAAAAGTGGGGAAATCTGAAAAATCGATTATGGTCATTTCCTCGTGATTCTAGAAACTTGAAAACTTAAGAGTGCGTTTTTCTATAATATATATTAACGTTATGATTTTTTTCAAGATTTGTAAACGTTCATTTCTTGAACCAGAAATGGCCTTAAAAATTAATTTTAATTTATAGAATTGTGTTCAGAATATTTCATATTAGTTTGCCATTGAATGGGCTTATATAATAGCTTATCGGTTCTAAAATATACATGTGTAATATTTTTTAAAACATCGTGGCTGTTGACTTTTGTAAAGTTTGCGGGGTTTTAATGTCGAAAAGCCAAGATCCAGTGGTGCGCCATTGGAGCATTGAGTCGTTCATGCGCGTTCTTCCAAATGAAAGAGGGTACTTGGAAAGGGATTGGTATATAGCCTACTTGAAAACTCAATCATTAATAGTCTATGAAAGGTGCACCCATACCATTTCCGCCCATCAAATTTCACAGGGATTACAAACATTGTTGGGGGGGGGAGCTTAGATTTTCTTGGAACTAACTTAACTGGGGGTCATTTCCTTCCATCTAAATATATATTATATACCGACATCACGGAAGTATATTTAGTTACAGTGAAGGCTATTAATTATGTTTTAGAATAGTTTGCAGCCTCTGGTCTTAGTAAATAATAATAATTATATTATGAAAGTATAGTTGGTTTCATAAAATATCACATAATGTTTTTAAAAAATTCCAGAAAATAAAACAGTGTTCTATTAATGCTTTTTAACTTCAAAATGTCTGTAAAATACGCCGTTAGAACATTATTTTACTTTCAGGGAATATTTGAAGAACATTTGTTTGTTTTGATTTTTGTATGCGTACGAAATTCGCGTTAATTTGTTAATTGTTTTGGTCTTGATATTTTCATATGATATTTAATATGTCCGCATGCCTTTCATTTTGAATTTTTGTTTACTATAGTAACAACCAGATACCTATAATGTTCTTATAGGTAGCGAAATATGTATAACGACTGAAAAAGATAAATTGTGCATTTGTGCGCTTTCGAGTTAAAATATGTCCTTCGCAGCATGCATAAAACATAATATATAATATTGTTCGTAAAAACAATATAAAACGGAGACATTTTAAATATAATATAATTATAATATAATAATAATAGTTTGAAAAAAATGGTTCTCGCCACCGGGCAATCTCGTTAAACTTCCGTATATCGACGGATACCTGTGTCTGGAGTGCATATTTTTATTTGTTTTTTTGTTATACATTCTCAATCCGGACAATACGTTAGATTTGTATATACATAATAATATGTGAGGTTCGTAATTGGATTAAGAATGAGCGGTGTCCTCGAAATGTTCATCTGTATTGTGCGACAACGTCCTGAAAATCCCCCGAAGGGCCATCTTGTTTTTTTCTGGATATACGATATATTATAATATAAATGGACTGAGCGAAGAAAGAGAAACCATGTCCTAAAATATGAGATAGAGAGTAAAGGTACTCCTTTTTGGAAGAGAATATTAAATATATTTATACTTGAATGAATAATTTTTTTGGTTCTAAACCGGCATTAAAACGGTACCTAAATGAGATAGTTAGGTACATAGAACTCCTATGTTTGACCATATCTTTATAGATATTTTTCTAGTTTAGACAAATACAATAAGATGGTATTAGTATTATTATTTAGTACAAACTCGTGTTATCATATTTTGTCGATTTCTATTACATGAAAAATAAAATAATTTAAGTACAGGTATGTCCATAAATATACGTGTATATGACAAATCGTGATGTTATTGTTTTTTAGACTATATAGGAGTTCTATATTAGGTTAATATACCTATCTATCTCATTTAGGTACGTACCATTTTAATTAATTAATTAAAACGAAAGATTTTAGCATAGCATTTAAATAATTTTCAAGACATCGTTTTTAATTTGCACTGAATTTTAGATAATACGATGTAGAACGAATTTTCGTTAGTATAATACATATTCGTAAGTATATCCCCGTTGCGTTGATTCATTGTCATAGTTAGATACTATACATATACGTATAAGAGATTGTTGATTTGACAATCGACTGTTCTTACAATTTGTTACAATAGAGAATTAAAAACAGAAATCGGAGACGTCCGCTTGTCCTTACAACTCGTTGCCGTCGTTACCAATATCAATACTTACAATTTTTATTCGTTTCATCGGTATTAGGTTTCTCTACACAAGTATAGTAGGTTAAACCATTTATTTTTCAAATGTTTTTGGAATTATAGTTTATTATTTTATTAACTACTACAAATTAATTAAAATATACGTATAGAAATCGGGAATTTAGCAACTCGTAAACTGGACTTTTCCAACTTGTTTTTTTATTTAATTTATTAATGGACCAATAAATCTCATTTTCAGCTTATAATATGCATCTTTTGAAACGTCTATAAGACGATATAAAAAAGCCGATTTTGAAAAAATTGGATATTTTATATTTTATTTGTATATATGTATATCACTATATCATTGTGTACATGTACATCATTATATAATATTATTATTTTCATTCAGTATAAAAATTATTGTATTTCAAACGTTACATTACCGTACTTAGCTACTATTACTATATAATATAATATGATTGATCGTTTGGGTGGGCGAACATATTTAATGCACGGCGAATCCATTAACGGATACACTGCAGCCGCGTGGCGGTGAAAGGTTCTGAGTATCATAGCCGTGAACGATCATAGTATAGCCGACAAATACATTGACGTGTCAATGGGCCTTCGATTCGTATCTTTTATTCCGTTTTGATTTGTAAATTATAAAAAAGAAAAAAGTACGAAAAAAACTTATCGGAAGAGAAAAAAAAATGGTGCACTTCGCTCGTCGGGTATCAGTAGGGGTAGAAGAACTACGCTTATCAGATAGGATACTGTTGGTAGATGTACTGCATTTGAAAGCATCGATAAATCATTGCATTTGAAAAAAAATGATTCTGAGCTACAGTGTACTATACACAACTATATTAATATTATTGATGTTATTCAGTGTGTTTAAAATTAGATAAGAATAGTAATCATAGAAAAAAATGCCATTTAGTGCGATATTTTCTATATTATAAAATATAATATTTATTTAGAATAGCTTGATATACATTACTATAACTGTCAAATATACATTTAGTACTGTATATTTTATTTGGAGTAACAAAATATTGTAAGAACTCTTTGATTTAATTGTTGTATATTAGAATCCTATATACAATAGGAATATAATTACAGGGCACACACGATACAGTGAAATAAAATTAAAATCATAATCATAGAATATCAATGTTTGGTAAATTTAGAAATTGGTGAATACGATAATTGGAATATATATATATATATAATATATATTTGGAATATATACATATATAATTGGAATATATATATATATATATTATAGGTATACATTATACATTTGTTCATTTGACAAACTATATAAAATTAAATATAGTATGATATATACCTATTTCTATATAAATATATAATATAATATAATATATATATATAATATATAATATTACTTGTGGTTTTTAAATCATTTTATACTTATAACACACTAATCTGAATTTTGTATTAGCTGTTTGACTAAAATAAATAGTCTTTATAAAACATTAATGAATAATATACATACCTACTTATGTATACATCCATCATTTTTATACGTATACATTATAAATCCATACTTTGATAGAATGTTTTATATTAAATATATTATATAATTTTGTTTTGTTAGAACACGCAGTAATATCCTTTAAATTTATTATACTTATAAAAAGAAACATAATTATATTTTAGGTAGGTATATGTAAATATAAGTGTCATATGCCTATAATATGCGTATTTTGGGTACTAGATAGGATTTTAGGTGCTATGGCCTGTTGGCACTGTTCTAACTATTACTTCTTTATAGATATTTAATATTTAGCCAAATTAATACTTATATAGCATACTTTTTATACTTACTATTATATAATATAAGTTATAGCTATTGATTTTATATTCTAAATAGGTTTAAATAATTATATTGAGTGATAAGTATAGAATAATCAATGCAATACCTGTTAATTGTACATGAATATATAACTATAATACTACAAAAGTATATTTTATTCTCGCCTTTTTATTTTAAAAAATATAGCTAAAAAGCAGAAATCTTATAGGTGCAAAATTACTATGAGACATTTTTATAAATAAAAATAAAAAAATAAAATAAACATCATTGCAAAACCAATAGCTTCCTCGCTCCACTCAGAATCTAAAACATTTATTATTTTTTTCCGTCGGTTTATGTAGGGATATAATATTTTATTGTATTCAATTTTTTAAAAACTTTAAATGTCTATTATAAAAAATATTGACTAGGTATACCTACCTATGTTTTTTAAATTTCTTAAATACAGTTAGAGTGACGTAGTTATAATCATGTATTAAATTTTCAGTTTATAAAATCTATTATTTTGTCAAAAACATTAAAATAGGTAGTTATAAAAATTTGTGACTATCGATTTCAAGATTTTTCATAGTATACATCAGGGGTAGCCAAACTGCGGCTCTTGAGTTAATTTTGTGTGGCTCTTGAAACCAGGAGAAATAATAATACAGATTCTAAAAAGTAAATAATAAATATAATTAAATGGAAACTATGTCCAGTCTGACAACGCTTAACTTTTGTAGCGACCAGGTAATGTTGTTTACGCATCAGTGCATTACTTTTTTGTAGAGTTGGCTACTTAATGACCCTCCAGTGGTTGTTAGATTTGGTTTTTTCAGATTTTTAGATATATGGTTCAGCATTTACAAATGCTAAACATATCATTACAAGGAAGAGAAAATCTTATTTCTGATTCTTATTTTTCGAGTTTATTTAACTTTAATAGCAAATTTAGACTTCCGGAAATAGCTTGAGACTGAAATATTGGTTCATTTCAAATGTTTGCAAAAATTACTGAAAGCCTTCGAGACGTTCAGCTAGAAATATAAGATTATTTGTGTAAAATGTCTGGTCTTGCTGAAGAAATTAATAGCAGTTTTAATGATTTGAGAACACTTAAACGTTCACTGGCATGCCTAAAAAATCATTTTGCTGTTAATCTGTTCTGTTTCATCACCGGCTATAAAGGATACAGTAGCTGTAAAATTAGAGCTACCAGAACTGTAAAAGGACTGCTAAAAGAACTGAAAGTAAATGGCGTTTTAGCCATAGAATTTGGGAAGAAGGTTTCAGAAGAAAAATACTTACTAACAAAAGGGTGTTCCAATAGACATTCCAATATTTTATACTACTTATGTGTGTGAATCATAGTACTCAACGATTAAGTTCAATAATAGAAATATCTATCTGAACTAACTAATGAACATTTAGATGAACTCGTACGAACTGCATTTACCAATTATTAGCCAAATTTCAAACAATTTAACAGAACATTTGAAAAACCACTTCTCAAAAATAATATCATTTTACGCTTTTAAAAATTTTTTTACACATATTATTACATGTGATACCTATTTAATCTATGATAATAAAAATCAGAGAAATTATGTGCAATGTATTTTCGTATTTTACAATAAGTAAGAGCCTGTTTCTTTTCAATTGGCTCTAACATATTATATTTATTTATATTTTGCGGCTCACCAGTCTCTTCTTGCTGGCCACCCCTGGCGTATTTAGTTTGTATACTCGAGAACGATCATTAATCACCCGCGACAGAATTCGTTACGAAACTAGCCGGAAATGACCGCGAAAATCGAGCGTAATTCAGTTATATACAGCGAGACAAACGGCTATTCATAAATTCATTAGACTTGGCGTTCGATGTAAAATAGTGACACAACGCCGAAAACTAGGTTGTAATTAGTTAATTTGTTTTCTAAACATAGGATTCGACTGGGTTTTATTAAAATTAAATTTATTATCATGTGTAATATGTGTACCTACCGGGTACATAATATATTTATTCGTTGTATAATGGTTCAATTTACTAAACGACACGGGACCGTGCCCGATAAATCTCCACTTTTTACCATCGATACCGCAAAATATACATAAATTCCAATAAGCCCCGTGCATTGGCTGCAAAGCATACTAGAAATGGTGGGAGGAATATGTACAATGCACACGCAGACTACACTTATACCACTATTATGTGATTATAAAATACGTCATAACATGTTAGTTTTTAAGTAAATTATGTTTTTTGTGTCTAAATGGAAACCCAGTCAAGTATGTATAGTTGGACTCGTAGTCAAGAAATACTAGACTCAAGGTTGCATCGGGCGTCCTCTAAAAAGAAAAAAATTCAATTAAATCCGAGTAACGAAAAAGAAGAATGTAAGTAGATCTAATCAATTTGTCATTTCTCAACTCGTAATATGTGTAGCTACCGGCATATGCCGAAAAATTAAGTCCCGAGAAGTGTGAAAAAAGTACTTCCCGGGAGCTGTCCATACAACCTGAATAATTAGCAAATCAATGGAACCGAAACACGCACTTAGCCCGAGACGGTATGTGCTGTTAGGGATACATTTTGCATTAATTAATCTATTTTATACTATTTTTCGTGGATCGTAAAGAGAGTTATAACCAGTAGTTTTTAGTTTTAATAATTATTATACGGAAAAAAAGTGTTAGTTGATTTTGGACGGTTGAATAAAGGCGGAAAATATGAGATGACTGGTGGTAAGAGAAATGGGCCCCGATAATATTATTGATGTCTTCGAAAAATTACCGGCATTCCGCTTTAACTATATTATATCAGTGATATGCTCAAGTTTTCAGGTATAGATATCACAAGATACATGTCATCGGATCGAAAGACAATGATCGTAAAAGACATTAAAAAAAGCATTATTTTGTTTATTTTTTATTTTCTATGTAGGTACCTACGCAATATGCATAATATTTATTTACATTACTATAAATATACCTACAATATAAATATTTCATTTCAGGTTTATATAGGCTAATTCTCACTTCTCGGCTTCTATACTAGAAAATTGATACTTTCATTACTATTTTACCCTTTTTTCAATTTCTTAAAAAATTACATTATTCGAAAACAAAAATGTATATTTAAACAATATACATCCATTCTTTCTCTCATTTAATTTAAAATACCTGCTCGCTCCACTCGCTCCTGTACTAACTTCCACATTTATTTTTCCAAATCAAACTATCAGTCTAACTCCCCATTAATCCGTCCGTCTTATGCGTATTGCTAATGAATCACCCTCACATTTCCCCTAAAAAAAAAAAAAACGCCGTGTTTCTGATAATGCCACTTGTTTAATTTACCATATTTTGAATATTTGATATATATATATATTTTTTTTCTCTCCACTACACTTCATCATGTAAAAAGCCGTCTGCCGTTTATTATATATAAATAAATAAATAAAAAACAATAATAACAGGAAATATATACAGCTTAGAGTACAAAATAAACATTAAGATATATCTATTATAATCATCAATATAGTCTTTATTTTCAGAATTTTTAGTAAAATTGTTTATAAAAATTAAAAATACAATAGGTATTCGTTTAAAAAAAATCAGATATTCCTATCCTTATTCGGGTTAGCTTATAATATTAGTCAATACAAATTAAAACAATTATATTTTATTTATTAGTTGTAAATTAGTTAATAATTTTATTTCTGGTACCTGGGTACCTATAGTATATTCACCCTAAGACTATATGAAAGAGTGCTTGAGCAACCTTCAAGTTACTATAAGTAGCCGCTAAGACACTATTGCTTATAATTAAAAGCCTGAATTTGTAATGAATTTATGTTTTTTTTGCTCTTTATTAAATCGAATTAAAGTATTCAGATTTGAAAATTGTATTTTCCTTTTTTTTTTGTTTATTTTTGATTTTTAAGTAATTTTTTTTCCATTTTCAAGTACTTATATTTTTTTTTTTTATATTGCATTTTATGAACTTTTTTCTATCGATTTTCGCCTTTAAAAATATTATACACAGATTTTAAGTATCTACCTCATTATTATTATATTTGTAATTGCCATTTTTTAAATACATTTTGAAATATTTTTATGATTTCAACTAGTGAATTTTTAGCCAAATTTTACTGAATTTATGGACATTATAAATGTGTTTTATGAGAATTTTAGAGCATTAAATTTACATAATTACTTATAGGTACCTACTTAATAGTATAAGAACGATATTAATATATTTGCGGTATTTTAATCATTATTATATTGCCATTGATATATTGTTGTAAGGTATTATAACTACCTACTTACCTATATATTATTATTAAACGTATAAGACACAATATCGTTTACACCGAAATAGTTTTGTTAATTGAATCATATTCGAGTGCTGTTCTCAATGATCTGTAGAATATTAAATATTTTGTTAGATGACAGTGATTGCCTACAACCCTAATAACACGATATTCCATGTATTTTATTGTAATATGGGACACGTCATACATAATATGAGCAATTTATTACAGCTAGTGTACATCGCTTCAAGGCCACAAATTACCAATTTTTTTTATACTATACACATAATTTGTTTGCAGTAAATATACAATATATTAAATATGTCTAATATTTTAGTATAACAACGTAAATTAAATTGTCACTGCATTTTCATACTCAGGATGTATTTTTATATGCACACCACGAGTATGATTTGGTTAGGTAAATTATCATTTTAATAATTATTTTGTTAAACAAAAAATATCGACTTCAGAATTTAAAATCGAAAAACAAAATGAAATATGATAAACATTTTTTGGCCGGAGGAGTTTAAAATCAAAAAAAAGCCGGTCAGTAGGTTGTGGAAGCACTTCGCTCGTCGGGTGTCAGTATTGGTGGATGCACTTCGCTACTGGGCAGGGTACTTTTGGTGGATGTATTGAATTTGAAAGCAATGATAAATC